>RJWT010051608.1:0-10677 GCA_004365215.1 Cuniculus paca
ATAACTTAATGTACTCCTATTTGCTGATTGATGATATTATTTCCTGTACTACTGGGGTACTATTTGGGAAGCCTTTGCCTTTGTCTATGGCTTCAAGTATTTCTCTTATGTTATCTTCCAGAAGTTTCAACATTTCTTATTTTATATCTAGGTCTTTGATCCATTTTGATCCGATTTTAGTACAGGATGAAAAATAAGGATGTTGTTTTGATCTTCTGAATACGGTTATGCAGTTTTCTCAGCACTATTTTTAAAACAGGATGTCTTTTCTGAAGGTATGTTTTTTTACCCTTTTGCCAAGAATTAGATGCTTGTAGGTGCATGTGTTTGTTGCTCTGTCTTCAATTCAATTCCACTGGGCTACGGGTCTGGTTTTGCACTAGTATCACATTGCTGCTTTTTTTTTCCTTCTTTACCATAGCTTTGTAGTAAATTTGATATCAGTTATTGTGATGTCTTCAGCGTTTTCCTTTTTGCTTAGGACTGTTTTGAATATTCTGAGATTTCTGCCACCCCGTGAATTTTAGGATTTTTTTACTAGTCTTGTGAATAATGTTGTTAATATTTTAATAGTGATTGTTTTAAATCTGTAGATGAATTTTGGTAATATTTCCATGAGAGCAGCCTAAGCTTTGCCAACCCATGAACAAAGGAGATCTTTCCATTTTTTAATGTCTTACTCAATTTTTTCTGGATAGTTCTGCAAATCTCATTGTTGAGACCTTTCATTATCTTGGTTAGGTTGATTCCTAATATTTTATCTTTTTTTAAACCATCGTGAATCAAATCACTATCCTAATTTCTTTTTTAGTGAGTTCATTATTGTTGTCTATGAAAACTATTGATTTTTGTGTGTTGAATTTGTATACCGTAACTTCGCTGAATGTTTATGAGTTACAGGTCTTCTGATGGAAATTTTTAGGGATTTCTATACAAAAGATGATGTCATCTGCAAATAAGGATAACTTGGCTTTTTTCTTTCCTACTTGTAAGCCTTTTATTTCTTTAATTGCTCTGGATAAAGTTTCAAGCACCACATTTAACAAACGTGGTAAGAGTGTACACCTTTGTCTCATTCCTGATTTTATTAGACATTCTTTCAGTTTTTCTTCCTTTAGTGTGATGTTTGCTGTGAATCTGTTACATATGTCTTTCATCAATTTGAGGAAAGATCATTCTATACCTCTTTTCTTCATACTTTTTATAGAACGTGGAATTTTTGAAGACCTTTTAGGATCTACTGGGACAACTATGTTCTTTTTAATCCTTGGTTCTAATTATGTTACATTTATTGATGTATGTGTGTTGATTCATTCTTGCATCCCTTGGTGATGCCACCTTGCATATGGTACGATTTTTTAATGTGTTCTTGAATTGTGTTTGCAAGAATTTTATAGAGAGTTTTTGTATCTATGCTTATGAAGGATGTTGCTTACAGTCTTAATTTTTGTTGAGTCTTTGTCTAGTTCTGGTTATCAGAATAATGTTGGTTTGTACAATGAATTTGGAAGCATTTCTTCCCTTCTTGATGAAAAATTTTGAGAAGCATTTGTGTTGTTTCTTCTCTAAAAGTCTGGTAAAATTCAGTGGTAATTCTTCTGGGCCCTAGGCTTTTTTTTAGTTGAAGGAGTTTTATTGCACTTTTAGTCTCATTGTTTGATTAAAGTTTTATATCGTCTCAGTTCAATTTTGCTAGGTCGTATGTGTGTAGGACTTTAATAATTTCTTCTAGATTCTCAAATTTACTGCCATATAGTTTCAAAATAAATTCTAATAAAATCATCTGGGTTTCAGTGGTGTATGTTTCATTTCAAATTTTTAATTTATAATTTTGTTAGTGCATGATGATTCTCTTTTGGTTAGTTCAGCTAGTGGTTTATCAAACTTATTTATGTTTTCAAAGGAAGAACTCTTTGATTTATTCAGTTTTGTATTTTTTTATTCTCAATTTCATTAACCTCCACTGAGCTTTATTATTTTCTTCCTTCTACTCCTCTTTGATTTGATTTTTTTCTTGTTTTTCTAGGACCTTCTGGTGCATCATTAGGTTATTTTGAATCATTCTGTTTTGCTTATGTAGGCACCCATAAACTTTTTTTATAAAGGCTTCCATTTTGTCTGACACATTTGAATACGCTGTGTTTCCATTTTTATTTGCTCCCAGAAATTGTTAAACATCTCTCCTGATCGCTTCCACAGCCTGTTAAATGTTCAAATGTCAATTGTTCAATTTACATGAGTTTCTGTAGTTCATCTAGTTTCTTAAACTGTTATTTCTAGGTTCATTTCATTGTGATCTGATAGGATAAAAGAGATTATCTTAAATTTTTTGTACTTATTAAGATTTGTTTTATGGCCTAAACTATGACCTACTGTGGAGAATGTTCTGTGGGCTGTGGAAAAGAATGTATATTCTTCTGTTGTTGAAAGGACCACTGTAGATGTCTGCCTAGTCCATTTCATGTATACTGTAGTTTAAATCAGATGTTTCTTTGAATTTTCGGCTGGTTGACCTATCTCTTTAATAGAGTGGGATATTGAAGTCACTCATTATGATTGTATTGGGACCTGTATGTCCCTTTACGTCAAGTGTTATTTATTTAATGAAATTTGGCTGCCAAAAATTCATCACACACACACACACACACACACACAATTTTTTCTTCATGAATTATTTCCTTTCCCAATATGTAATAGCTTTATTTCCTTCATAACTAATTTTAATTTGAAGTCTACTTTAATGGATATTAAGTATATTTACTCCTGCTAGCTTTCAGGGTCAAGCTGCATGGATTATCATTTTTCATCTTTTCTCTGTCAGTCTGCATATGACTTTGTAGGTGAAGTGCATTTTCTCTGGTAACCTAACTTTTTTTTTTGTACTATCTGCCATGCAGTGTCTTTTAGCTGGAGAATTAAAACCATTTATATTGAGCATTCTTATTGAAATATATTCAATAATTCCTTTCATTTTGCTATTTTTCTAGCTTTTGGTTCATTCCGTGTTTGTACTTGTCGATTAATCACCAAATGAAACTTTTTCTTTTCCTTGATTCCCTGATTAGGTCATCCTTTTCCTCGGAGTTTTGGGTTCCCTTAAGTACTTTCTGCAATGCTGGTTTAGTGGTCAATATTTCTTTAGTTTAAACTTATGTGAGAAGGCCTTTATTTCTCCATTTTGAAGGAGACCCTTGCTTATTTTAGTAATTTAGATGGGCAATTATTTTCTTTCAAGGCTTGAAATAACCATTTCAAAATTTCCTGAATTTTAGAGTTTCTGTTCAGAAATCTGTTGTTATTCTGGTGGGGTTACCATGATAAGTGATTTGGCATTTCTCAATATTTCCTTTGAACTGAGATTTTGGAATTTTTATTATGCTATATCGTACAGAAGTTTTTTCTTAATAATCATGTCTACTTGGCTTTCTAAATGCCTTCCAGTACCTCTATATCTACTTCCTTCCCTACATTTGGGAAACTTTCTTTAAATAGTTTAGGTTTTCTAAGCAATTAGCCTGTAGTTCTTCACTTTCTTCAAGATCAATGAATATTACTTTTTTTCTTACACAGTTGTCTTGTCCACGAACTTGAATAAATTATTTATAAGTTATTATTTTTTGTTATTGTTTGAATTTTCTGGTACATCTATCTTGTCTCCAAGTCCTACTATCCTTTCTTCTGATTCACCTGGATTTCTACTGATACTTTCAGAGAAATTTTTGACTGTCGGAAGTTTTCATTTATAGGATTTCTGTTAGGCCTTTTGCAGAAGCTTTATCTCTTTACTGATGTGGTGTTTGTCTTTTTGGTTTTTTTTGGTACCAGGCATCAAACTCTAGACCTTGCGTTTGCCAGTCAGGCGCTTATGCCACTGAGCTAAATCTCAGCCCTGAAGTGGTCTTTCTTATCTAGCATTATCTTCTTAAACTTATTCAGTCATTTATTTATATCTTCTTTTATCTCACTGATCATTTTAAATACAAACATTAAAATTCTTGGGCATTTCTTCCACTTGAGTAACTACAAAATCAGTTTAGCAGTACTCATGAGTGTTTGGAAGTATCTTGTTACCTGCTTTCTCGTAATTCTTGGTTCTATGCTAAAGTTTGCAGGTAAATTGAGATGGATATTTCTACCACTATTTTCTGGAAGTCTTTTTGATAGGAGACTTTCTCTTCATGATGTGTACAATCTCTGGGTGTGTCTTAGTGTGAAAGAACTCAAAGTATTCAAAGTATTATGTTTAACTCCTAGCACTGTTTTGCAAAGGAAGAATAACTACTAGTAGTACTATCACCTAAGGAACTAACTGTACTAGTTAGCTTTCTTATTGCTGAGACACAATGCACATCCACAATTTAAAGGAAGGCAAGTTTAGTTTGGCTGGTAGTTTCTCTCTATGGTCAGTTTACTCCAAGTCTGAAACATCACAGTGGCATGGGAAGGTGAAACAAAGTTCTTAGTTCATGGATACGTAGAAGTACAGCAAAATAATACCAGAAGGCAATAGGCAAGAAATAATATATAGTATCCAAAACTAAGCCTACAGCACCTACTTGGACATACTAAGAATGTGCTTCGATAAACTGCTAGACGTTTCTTAATTCAGTGAAATTGACATATCAGGATTAACAGTCAGAATCCACCATTTGTCAGTGACACATCCAAATACATCTCTTTCAACCATAGCTAATCTCCAAAAAAGATGATAGTAAATTCATAATTCCACCTAACATCATACAACTATACCACATACACCTAGAAATGCAATAATTCCTTTGCCAAAAGTCTCAACAGTTATGGAATTTTTCAAACATCAAATCCAAGTATCTTCTGAGACACAAAGCAGACTTAGCTATGAACATCTGTAAAAATAAAAAATAAGTTACATAATCACAAGGAAAAATGGCACAGTGTATGCATTCCCATTCCAAAGAGAGGGATGGGCTAGAAAAGAATCAGACTGAAGGAAGACTTAAATCCAGTGGGGCAAACACCAAGTCTGAAGCTTCATACGTGGCATCTAGATCATATGATGGTCAGATATGAGTTCTTTTCAAATGTTTCTGCTCCGCTCTTCCACCTGATCATCATTATAAATCTGGCAAAACAAAACCAACAGTACACCAAATATTGTGCTGTCTTGACATTTTTCATTAGATTATTTAGTCCACCACCCTTAATCTCAATCTCTTGCAAATTCTTAAGATATGGCCAAAATGTATACAAACTTTCTGCAAACGTATAAGACACATCACCTATAGTGTGAATGCCAATGTATGCCTTGTTCCTAACTGAATCCTCCTGAGTCTGGCTTTTACTGTCCACATTCTTAGCAACATTCTGGTCTTCTGAGTTTTGACCAGAATCAACCATCAAGCTTTGCTTAATGTATTCTAAATTTTTTCTAGCCTAACTTTCCAAATACTTTCAGCAATCCCATTCCAATGGTTCCTAAACCACATTGCCAGGTACAGAATAATTCTCCTACTCTCAGTACCAATTTTCTCTATTTTTCAGTTTTCCTGTCAGTGAGACACAATTCTCAATACCTATAATTTAAAAGAGAGGTTTAGTTTAACTAAGTTTCAATCCATGGCTGGATGGCTCTAAAACTAAAATATTGTGGCGAAGGGCATGCTGGAACAAAGTTGCTTAGTTCACAGTGGCAGACAGCAGAACAGAGTAACAACGCCAGAGAGGAATGGGCATGGGACAATATATAGTACCCCTGACAACCCTTTCTTTGACCCATCACAATACTGTGCACTCAGGCACATGCTTTGCTAATCTGTTAAGCATTTCTTATTTCAATGAAAGTGACATACCAGGATTATCTGTCATACCAACCATATGTCAAGATAATTCAAAACATATTTAAAAAGTTTTCTACTATTTCACTCACATAAGAAAAGAGAGAATGATAATGTTAGATAGACTAGATGGAAAAAAAATAACTAAAATTAAACCAAACAATCAAAAATAAGCTATAATGATACATCTTCTATAGAAGTTTACAAGGGTGAGAAGAGAGACTTGAGAGGGATTGTGGGGAAAGGGAAAGAGATAATGAAAAGGAAAATGCGAAAATAGGAGATTGAATGCAATTAATGAACAGCAGAACACAAGATCAGAAAACCCATTTGAGTAACTGTTGTGGGAAGCCATGTCATAAGAGGGAAAGACAGTATAGAAACAAAAGCAATAACTAACTCTCACACACACTAACATACACATATATGTGCATACACGCATAAAAATACACTGTTCTTCCTCGTGTAAGTATTCACACTGAAGACTATTATTTCCCCTGGGCTTCTATTGTGGAACATTGCTTGATAAAAGAAGACAAATGAATATGTTCTTTAGTCCATAGATCTTCTAAGTCTTTATCTAATTAGGAGAAACTGTTTAGAGCATTCTAAAGGTTGATTTCCATCCTTCTGTGGTTATAGATGAGTACTCAGGCCTGGTTGTTAGCAATGGGGCTGAATCACACTCACTATCTCAAATTTTTATGTATCCGTCATTGAAGTATAGAAAACATTGGGTTGTCCACTAAACCTCTCTCTTGCCTAGATTGTGGGCAGGTTCTAAATGTGAGATAAATTCCAAAATAATCCAACTGTTCTCTTGAAAGCAAGGGTGGTCAGTGCCTGCCACTGCTGCATTTACTTTGAAAGCTCTGAGCTGGGCAAAGAAAAAGAGTGCAGTGCCGGATAAGATAACAAACCAGGAGTGCCCAGCTTTCTGCTGGTCTTTACAGTGGCATTGCCTGAGCCAACCACTCCACACACACATAGACAAAAAATGCAAATTATTTTCTTAATGTAATGTTCAAATCATACTCTTTGCTTCCTGCCCTATCCTCCCATATACACATACTTCCGTTCAACCTGTTGAGATTTTCCCAGCCTGAACTTTGATCTCCTGGAATCCACACACTAGGGGACTTTCCCCAATCCTGTGATTTTAGTTTTACTGTATCAATATTTAGCTATATAGTCATAATTCTCCTGGGCCCTAGAATACCTCTAGTCTGCTATGATCCAGGTTCAAAATTCTTTTAATGATAACATTTCAATGAAAGTACAGATGATCATGAATTGGATAGCGAATGGAAAAAATTATAACTGAGTCAAATTCTATTACTTTTATGATTTTGCAAAGCAAAATTCCAAGATTATTTTGTTTTCAGCAATAATAAATAATATTCCCATTCTTACTTAGAGAATTTTAACTGAGAAACTGGGAAACAATGAAAATCAATGATAGTCAATTTCTAACTTGAGCAATCAACAGAGGTATATCAAGAAAAAAAAGGAGTCTAATATATCTTAAAGCATATCAACCGTTTTAAAATGAGTTACCGACCTGCCATTACTTGCATGATAGGTATAGATGTTATAAATAATATTATATCAGAATAAACTGCAACTATGTAAGAATACTACATTTATTCACACATCAATGTTTTTCATTACTTGAAGGTAGCATAGATTGCCCTTACTACAGTAACTGGGATTCTTTTTAAAATTAGGAGTTTTAATTACACTTAGATCTTTTCATGTATAACTTAAAGCTCTTTCACTGCAACATTCAACATGGCTATGCTGACACTCTAGAAAATACTAAACGAAGCTTTGGAGCATGGCTTTATAAACCTCTGTTGCAATAGAAAATAAAGCAGAGGTATTGAAACCTTATTAAACAAAGTTCCTTGTTGCGATGGTGATGTCTAGTTCCTAAACACATAAAGAAAGCACTTTCTTTTTTTCTATTTCAACTGGGTCCTGTTTTTGTATTGATGATATTCAGATGATTAAGGTTTTTGAGAGATAAACATTTACTACAATCAGATAAAGAGACCATGTTCATTTTTAGTCTACAGGAGCAGACTGTGGGCACACAAATCCACACTCAACTAATTCATTGAAACAGCATGTAATGTGTAGTAGTGATTCATGACTCATTCAGAATGTTTCATGTTTTCTATCCTCTTGAAATTACATAGTGAAACCACATACTATAGATTGTTTCACCGTGTTTTTGTTTCTAATAAATTAACATTAAATTCTATCATTTGGTCAGAGATTACAGGGAAGAATCAGATTCATTTGATATTGATGCTCAGAATAATGGCGAAAGTGAGGTGGTGATTTATTATCAAAAGTAATCTAAAATTCCACATTTTTTCAAAAAAGGAAACATCATGGTTTTGCTTATATTACAATTCAATACTGGTTCTTATACAATGAACATATTACTCTAACAAATTCATAACTTTTAGACACCTACTGTAGAAACATATATGCTTCTGTGTACGTCACATGTGTGTATATACTGCTCTATTTAAACTCATTCATAAATATTGCAGTGAATTGTATGAAAATCTGTTTAAAATTTTAACTATATTACAGAGCTCCTATACTGATGCCATAGTAACATCACACACATACACAAACATGCACATTTTTGATTACTTGGTATGGAAACAGCCACATTAAATTACATATTTGCATGCAGAAAGAACCAATAGTTAATGCCCATTTTATTCATTTTATTTATCAATGTTCATATCATATTTACAATAAGATTTTATATACTTCATTACTTTGAATAGTTTATATAGTCTGTCTTAGAGCAACATATGCTGATAAACTCTAAGAATATTTTATATTAAATTTATGTATGATGTTTTTTACCTGTCTTCCTATTGGAGTATATATTTATATATGCATCCTTGAAAGAAAAAGTATAATGCAATAACACTTCCTATATTTAACTTATCCCCTCTACCACACTGCTTGTTTTATAAACACAATCTATACAATTACCAAAGCTACGGTATGCTCCTCTGGAGCCTGCCACCTATTTTCAAAGAGAATGAGATGCCTCTGTCATTATATTCCCTGTGAACTGTGTAGTATAGATTTTATCCCTCTATATTCTATTTGTTTATCATCAACATTAGATTATAAGAACGTTGAGATCAGATATCATGCTTTAGGCATTTTGATCTTCCTACCATTAGAGCTAAGCTACAAATGCTTATTTGATTAATAACTGGCAGCAAGTGAAGAGCACTTATCTCAATCTATTATGCATTATTACAAATTGCGTACATATCTAATGACCACTTTCTTTACCTAATAAAATGCTTAAGAATTGAAGGACTGTTGTACACAGGTGCTTCTGTCTCCAGCACACGAATCACATATTGGATAAATATTTAGTAAATTTTAACTACATATGTATAAAGTAAAGGAATTATAAGAGTACAAACTACAACATTTTCTGATGTTTCTATGACCTTCAGATTGTAACAATTATGCTTGTTGTATTTTCTTCTGAGTACGGTGAAGAAATTATGCCCCCCCCCAAATCCTTAGGCTTTTGATTTCCTTGGCTCTAGTTGCCAAGATAAAATTCTTTCTGAAAAATACTTATTGTCCTTCCTTTAGGTGATGATTTTTTAAAAATTTTTTCAAAAAAGCAATAAAAACAACGGTACGAAATTTCGAAACAAGATTGTAAGAGAGCAACAAGGGTTAGTATATTGTGTATTGTCATCTTCAAAGTAGTTGCTCAAATTACAAGATATAGGTATGAAAATTGATCAAATAATATAGGCAGAAACCTTCCTTTTCAATGAACTAATAGCAACTGGTAATATAACTATCTTAACTATTTCATGTGTGTATATATATATATATATATATATATATATATATATACCCTTGTTCCTTCCTTCTTTCCTTCTTTCCCCTATCCCAGTTTCTCTTTCTTTTTGAACAGTTTCTTCCCATTTCACAATATCTATTGTACATTTTGGGCCTTATTTATTTTTTCAGTTTCTTACATTAGGGTGATAACATGAGGTTTACACACGTGAGTCTGATTTATTTCTTTTCTGAGTATGAGCTCAAGTTGCATCTATTTACCTATAAATATCTCAAGTTGGTCCTTCTTTGTAGCTGAAGGGTACTTCTGTGATGAATTTGAGAGGCATTATGGGTACATCAGATAACACTTCCCCTTGAGATCTCAAGAATAGTCCCGATGTAGACAATATGTCTTTTGGTATCAATATAGACTTAAGACTAATATAAGTGATTTCCCAGGACTCAATTTCAATTATCCTGTTGAGACATTTACTTCTAGAATGACACCTTTGTCCTGAATCATCCATGACATTCAACTCAAGTATAGACCTCTATAATAAAATTTTATAAAATTCACTGTGATCATCAGTACATGTTTTTAAACAGATTAATACAGCTGCCATGAAATTTGAAAACCAAAACACTAATGTAATATTCACTTTTGAAATTAGGAGACCTGCTATTATTTCAATTATCAAGTTAAAATAATAGCCTCTATTAAATTATTTTAGAATTCATATTAGATGACCAATATATACTTTCTGATAATAACAGACTTTAGACATTCAGTCACTGATCTGACATTGTTAGCTGTAGTTTAGAATCAAACAAAGCTTTTCCTTTAGAATTCAAAATTCACAAAACCTTTTGAACAGGTCAAGTGGACTTTAATACAGTACATCTGCTCCTGTAGTTGTTCTATTTCTTAGATAAAATGTCATTCAAACAGTGTTCTCCCTATTCCCACATGAGTTCTCAGACTATTCAGAAGACTCATAGGGAGAAAGATTAT
>RJWT010051609.1:0-10690 GCA_004365215.1 Cuniculus paca
TCTAAACCCATGGAATGTACAGTGTCAAGAGTGAGCCCTTCATGTAAACTGCAGATTTGGGTGGTAATGACATGTCAATAAAGCGTCACCAAGTATACAAATTTGTACTATTCTGGTGTGGGTTGCTGATAATGGAGAAGGCTGAGCATGTTGGAAACTGGGGTATATGGGAAACTTACACTTTCTGCTCCATTTTTCTACAAAAACTCCTTTAAGGAGTGAATTGTAAAAACACAGACAATATTGATGCACGGCAGCAACAGCAAACGCTTACATTCCTCTTTCTATGTGTCAAGCACTGTTTTAAGTGCTTTATATGTATTAATCTTTATAAAAATTTTCAAAGTGAGTACTGTTATCTTCCCCCTTTTTATAAATGTGAAAGCAGGGGACCATGCTAGAACTTGCTAATACAGCTAGTAATATGTAAGCTTTTAAATTCTGGGAATCCAGAGCCAAAGCTGTGTTAGTAGAACCACTCTGCTAAGTTCATTAGACATTTGCAGTTTGCAAATAAACAGCTGTGTGTCCAGAATATTTTTACCAATGGGGTATGAGATCAAGAAAGTTGAGAGACTTGTTACAGAAGGGCAGATGCAGGACGAACCCTCCCACTTGTCCATTGCCCTGGTAAACATCACCATGGAGGGGGTTGGGGTTTGCTGTGAAAGGACTGGGAGAGAGCATAGGCTCTGGGTTTTTAGTGGAGGTTTTAACCTTACTGGAACAAGAACACCTTCCAGAAGTAATAGAATAGGGGGTGGGGAATAAAATGGAAGATGATGGTTTGGAACTGAAACACTCCCAAGAGCTCATGTGTTAAAGGTGTGGCCCCCAGGGAAGCAGTGTTCAGATGTGAGGGTATTAGGAAGTGATTGAACTATGAGAGCTGTGATTTCATCAATAGAATAATCCATTGATAGGTTCATAACTTAATGGGGTCTGGAGATGGTAGGAACAACGCTGTGGGGCCTACTTGGAGGAGGCAGGTCATTGGGGTGAGCCCCATCCCCAGCCTGTCCCCTCTTGTCTTGCTTTCTTTCTCACTGCTTCCCAGTTGCCTTGAGTGAGCAGCTTTGCTTGTTGTCTAGTCCCTGCCATGATGATCTGCCTCACTGAGGCCATAAACAATGGAGCCAAGTGGCCATGGATGGAACCCTCTGAAACTGTGAATTGAAATTAATCTTTCCACCTTTACGTTGATTTTCTTAGATATTTTGTCATAGCAACAAAAGCTGAGTAACAGATTATATGTAGGATAGTGTCAAAATAAATCTTGGGTGTGTCTGATTTTTTGAGAAAGTTCTAATCTGTGACCCAAAGAAAGAAGGAAGAATGGTGTGGAACACAAAGATGAGGCACCCAGACCACCTACTTGTACTGGGATGGAAACAGCGTTGTACTAGCATGGAGGTTGGTTTTCAGAGCCCCTCCAAAAGCTGAAGACCTAATGCTAAGAGTGAATAAAGATCAGATGATATCCCTGCAAGTTTACAGACAAAATACAACATACCAAGTAGTTGTGTGGACAAAGAACAGGAGGAGCCAGTTTACAGAAAAGTAAAACTGAAAAACTTCTCAATAGTCTCAGTCCCACAGATGACATAAACCAGCTAGCTGCCTTCCTTACCTGTTAGTTTAATAAAATGCAACGCAACAGCATACACAAAGGCCCTGCAGGGACTTACTGTCTGCTTTAAGAATCAGGATCGTCTTGCAGTTGTGGGGAACTGGGCATCTGCAGCCACACTGGAGACTGTGCTCTCTGTGAGGACCCTTTTGGTAAACAGTTTGAGATGCCTATCTATATCTATAAAGATCCGGATCTCTTTAAACTTTGCCCAAGGAAATAATCTCAGGTACGGTAAATACCACATGCCTATCACAACATCACTCATTACTGAAGAACTGGAAATGACACAAACAGCTGCTGTATTTAATCTCACTGGCCAATGGAGTGTTAGGCAGGCATGACAAATGATGGAGAGAAAGATTACACAGTAACACCGAAAAATGTTTGTTAGTAATGTTGAATGGGAGAAAATAAGACCCTGCTCTACCTTATAAACTACATCTCTTGTAGGACTTGCCAATTTCTGTTGGAATTCCTTATCCTTTTTCACAGTATCTATTTCTGTGCGAAGAGGTGGGTTAGTTCATAGCCCACACTTGAGGTGTCTATCCTCTGCGCTCTGCTGTGGGAGACAGTCCATGCAGAATGAACAGTAACTTCCTTCCCACAATCAGTTCCCAAGAGCTGCTAAGAAATTTGCCTATCTGGGTCAGGGATTTATCTTAGTGGCGTAAGCGTCTGCCTGGCAAGCACAAGCTCATGAGTTTGATCCCCAGTACCAAAAAAAAAGAGAAGTTTGCTTATCTTAAGGTTGTTGAAATTCAGTAAAAAGCTGCTTTTTTATATTGAATATATTTAAATGATTAATTTTCTTATTTCTTTACTTCATTTTGCTTGTTTACTTTGTTGAATGTTAAATGAAATTGTTGATTAGGAATTTTCCAATCTAGAATTGGAAACTGCAATAAGGAAGTATTTTTCTTGAGTCAGGATGTAATTCAGTGGTACAACTATTATGTGGCATGTGTGAGGCCCTGGGTTCAGCCCCTATCTACACATACACTCACACCCCAATTTTTCTTAAATTAATACATCCACATAGATGATTTATAATAATCTGTTCATATAAATCCTTAGTCCAAGAACATACTACATTTCAGATAACTTGGAGATGGTGTCTTTTAATTCTTACTCTTTTCATTGTCTGCAGTAGAGACACAAATTATGTGAAGATGGAAGCTTTATTAGATTTCAACTAGTAGCACTAGTAGCTAAAAGACAAGACTGCTTATTAAAAAAGAGGGTCTCAAATCCTATTCCAAGACAGTTGCTTAGATTTCCAGAAATGGAGTTGTAAGACAGAGGTACTTGCACTTCATGTAAAGCTTTCAAGTGCTCGAAGAACATAAATACCCCCATAGGAACCTCAGTCTTCATACATTCATGATCCCTCTCTGTACTGACCTGAAATCAAAACTTTTAAACTGCTTCCTTTATTGGTGACTTTTAAGAGATTGGGCTTATTGATGTCAGTCTCCAAAGAAGGCAAACTTGAGAGACAGGAGGATTCCAAGTTTGAGCTCAGCTGGGGCAACTTACCAAAATGAGAGAGAGAGAGAGAGAGAGAGATAGGAAGAGAAGGAGAAGGAGAAGGAGAAGGAGAAGGAGAGAAAGAAAGAAAGAAAGAAAGAAAGAAAGAAAGAAAGAAAGAAAGAAAGAAAGAGAGAGGAGGGGAGGGGGGGGGAGGGGAGGGAAGGGAAGGGAGGGAGAGAAAGAAACTTTGGGGGTGTGGTAGTGTTTATTAGGCAAGGAAAAGCTAGTTAGAACTGCAGTGAGGACAGAGTGCTTCTCGGATGTTACCTAGCTGTGACTCACGGTATGGAGGGTCACTGATTTTTAGATTTGTAGTTTATCAAAGTCATTGTTTTACAGAAAAAAAGCTTTTCTTACCAACCACAATGTTTTGTCTTAAACAACTATTTCCTGTGTATGAGTCTGAAAAAATATCACATCTGAGCCCTCGTAATCCTGGCTAGTATTCAGTGCTTCTTCATTGCTAGAAAACTACACAGATCTTGAGACATGAATAGTGACCATCTTTTGAGGGCAGCTTCTTGTGCCAAGAGTGGTAAATACTTTAGGCATATTGTCTCAGTCTGTACAGTGCTCCTTTAAGGAATATGATATTATTCCCAAAATATATGGGTAGAAACCCCTGAGATTTCAGGGTTAGCTCGCTCCAGGTCAGAACTCGAAGGGAAGGCTCTGGGTTGGAACCAGGTCTGTCTGGCACCAACACATCACTCTTAGTTAGGGTGTTGGTCTGAACCATGGTAAAATCTAGCCTGTTCGGACCCTTAAAATGGTTGATGTGTATGTTTAAAATTCCTAGAATTCCTTCTAAAATGCATTTATGATACTGCAGTTTATTAACTTCTTATCATTCAGATAAGCCACACATGTACTGATCCGACTCAGTGAAAAAGTGAGGCACGTCTGTTGGGCCAGATGGCCATCTAAAAGGTGAGGCCTGGAAAGGCTACTGATTAATTCCAACTGCATGACACTGGGTGAGGCGAGACTCGAGACAGGAAAAAGGTCAGTGGTTGCCAGGATCTTGGAGGAGGGAGGAATGAATGGGGAAGCACAGTGAGTGATTCTGTATGATACGGCGGTGGTGGCTTTACGACATTCTACCCAAACTCAAAGGGTGTGTAACACAGGAGGGTGACCCTCGTATATCCAATTAATGGATAATTAATTGATATTGACTCATCCTTTGTAAAAAAAAGAACCATACCAATGCAAGATGTTAATGATAGGATGCTTGAAGGTAGGCATATATGGGAACTCTCTACTTTTCCTTTAATTTTTCTCTGAACCTAAAGCTGCTCAAAAGTATTTGTTATTGGTGTTAATCCAAGCCCCAATCCTTTCTTCCCAATATCAGGATTTCCTTCATTTTTAAGATTTCTGACCCCAGGCCTTAAACATCAGTCATCTTTTCACTTCTCCTGTCCTGCCCCCATACCTGAGTGTTTGCTAGCTTTGTGGAAGAACTTGTCCATATGTGTCCTAGCTGGCCCTTTCCAGCTGTGGTCTGCTGGCTGCTCACATTTAGTCTGCCTCTTGCAGCCTCTCCTGAACTCCATTAACAGATCACTCTCCCTGCTGGACAGCCCACTGCATCAGTCCCTAGCGAAACACCTTTGTGTCCCTCTCCTGCCTCAGTGCCTCCCTCCGGTGGCTTATACTCCATGAAGAGATGCAGTTGTTAAAATCAGAAATGATTCGTGATAGGAGTTTGTTGTATTCTCTTCCCCTTTGTTTTCGAGTTAAAAAACCAAAAGGCTTTGTCTACCATGGGCCAGTAGAATGTATTCAAGCAGATTCCCAGTCCCTTTCCCCAGATCTCTGCTAAGTGAAATGGAAGAGAGACCGTTGCCCTATGACCATCGGTGTGATGCCCCGTACGAGAGCTGAGACAGTTCTGACATTAGAACACTGTAATTTAATGGTGTTTGATCACTGGAACATTTAGTTGGAGTTTGTACTTTTCTTTTGACTGCCCTCCTATGTCTTGAATTCGGAGTTTAGATTGGTATTAATTTTTAACCAATACATTTTGAACCAATCAAACATTTGTTCACACACCCTCCTAAAATAAATCCTTGTTACATTCTAAGTAGTTGCCTTTGCTATCATGACTGTTAGGAGCCTTAGCATGAGATTTAGTGATGAAGTTGCTCTGATAACAGTTTTCACATTCTTTGAAAATTAAGACTTCGTTAAAGCAGTGTTTCTTCTGAAAATTTTTGTTGTTTCTGTTAAATCTTTTATGGCTTGAGTCTGGTAAAGGATTTTCAACTAAGTGAAAATGAGTTGCATGTATTCTTTCAGTGTATTTCTTTCTCCCAAGTAACAGGAGGGTTGGGCAGAAATACTTAGTAGCTCAGTTATTGCCTCCAACATACAAGAGTTCAGCTTGAGAAAAAATAACTGACTTCAAAGAATGCAGTTTGAGGACAGGTGAGGAAAAAAATAAAGAAATATGCATCTATAAGAACAAATTTTGTTTCTTATTTGGTTTAAAAATTGTTTAAGCAAAGCACATTTCACCAAGTTGAATTTCAACTTGAGAGATGTCCAGATGTTAAATGGCAGGACTCCAAATACTGAATGTGCTGTGCTTTTAGAAAAGGAAAGTTTTCTTTCTTTTCTTTCTTTGGTTTGGTTTTCTTTTGTTTCTTTAAAAATAAAGGTCAGGAGTGATACCAGCAGGAAAGTCAGAACAGAGATGGACTGAGAGAGATAAATGTCTTCATCGAGGAACAAGTGGCTAAGTCTATTTAATAGGAGACAGTTAATGAAAGTATGCAGGCAAGAGGCGTAAGATTTTAGTTAACTGTAAACTCAGTATAAATCTATAGTGCATTGTAGCTGAGGTTAGGTTATTTTAATATGTTTTATTGTTTTGAGGAAAGAAAAGCATCCTATATGAAGTTTCAGCTGATACATGCTTTTAAGCTTTTGTATTTGTTTAACTTATGAAAGTCATGAAGCTGTAACAATTTAAGTCAACTTGTGATATTTGTCTTCCAACAATATGGCCAGTGGCTTTTTTTTTTTTCAGTTTGCATATTGGATTACAATTGAATTGAAGTTATTTCTTAAATTTCCATAATGGCTATATTAGTTGGCCTTAAGAGTGTTACAGTGAGCACTGTAGAAGAGCTTTGTCGGGGTGTGTGGGAGACAGAAGTGGTCTGGAGCGACTGAATGCTTTGAGGTAGAGCAGAGGGGCCCAGAAGGGGTGTGTGTGTGTGATAGTTGTGTTCTTCAGACGAAGAATCACTTTAACACCTTTGAACATTTACAAGTGGATTTTTTTTCCAAGTAGTGGCACTTTACAGAGAAGAACATTGTGTGGACACTTTGGTGCCTAGTTTTTGTCTTTCAGTACTATAAAACATTGTATTTTAAAAATTGACAAAGATATTTCCATTTGTAAATGCTTGGTTTTTGTTTTGTTTTATTGGGGATTCTTCTTTTTTCTCTTTTCTTTTCTTTTCTTTTCTTTTCTTTTCTTTTCTTTTCTTTTCTTTTCTTGTTACTGGGGAATGAACCCTGGGCCTTCACACTAAGGTACACCCCCAGCCCTTTTTAATATTTTATTTGGAGGTAGGTTATTGCTAAGTCACTTAAGTTGCCCATGCTGGGCTCAAATTTATGATCTTCATGTCTCACGCAAATGCTTGTTTTAAAATAACATATATTATTTAAAATACTGCGTATGTAGGATATAATATATATATTTATACTGTATAATCTTTTTAGCAAGACTATGGCCCCCTCCTCTGGAAATGTGGGCTTCTGTGGCAGCTGAAGGTGAGGGAACAGGTGACAAGACAGCCAGCGAAAGAACACAGCAGCAGAGACCTGTAGTGGGGTCAGTGGTAATTTTGGCAATCCTTTTAATCTACTAAGGCAGACAAAATGTTTCCCTGAGGCAGGTTAATGCTTAAAGGGTAGAAGAAAGTACCTTAGGGACCTGGTATGCCTTTAATCCAGTTTATTTTTTACAGTCTCAGTGTGTCTCCCCCAATGCTTTTCCTCCCTTACCCTCTTCGGTCTCTCCCTCTCTCCTTTTTGGTGATGCCCGGGAGCTAGGCAGACACTACCACTGAGCTATACTCCCAGCCCAACTCAGACTGCTTTCAAACCTGCTCACTGTTGCCCCCAAATCTATTCTAACTGCATTCACCTCTTCAATTTATAATGAGACAGAAGCTGTTGACATGCAAACAATATATGCTGTGAGTACTGGATTTGTTTGCTTTTACATCCTAGTTTGGAACTAAACGGTTAAACACATTAGAAAGACAATGTAAAGCAGAAATTTTCACTATTTTACGGGAGGCGTTAGGATCTGGGAGAGAATTGTGGAGCAGTAACAAGTTAGATCCATCATTTATGAGTTGTGTTATTGGTGAGTGGTTTCTGATGGGTTTCGCCCATGTGAAGCTCTGCCCGGCTCAGCGTGGCGCCTGCCCAGCTTGGCAATGGACCCTGGAGCGGCAGCGTGTCCCTTTAGTGTTGACTTTCACGTTCATCTTCTAAGCTGAAATTGAACTCCTCACTTTGCACGCGCACCAGCATTCCCCCAGTCAGCTGTCAATACATCATTCTGCCTGCCCCTTCGAACTCCCCCCGCCCCGTCAAACCTAATAAAAGCCCTCTGCTTCTTTGTCTGCCTTGGAGGGATATTGCACTCTTCTGCAGCCCTCCTATGCCTGCAATAGAGGCCTTTTTTCCCCTTTTTTTCCTCTTTCTGCTCTTGCTTCTCTACTGTGCCAAGGAAAAACCTTTCAGTTTCCTCAGTTGGAAATAAACTGCTGTAAGGGTTCCATCAAAATCTGTCTTCTCCTCAGGGACACAAAAAAAAGTAAGTTGATGAGATGATAGATATCTTCATTAGCTGGATTGAATCTCTCTACATTGTATCCTTCTATTAAAGATTCCATCATACCCCATAAATGTACCCAGTACTATTTGCCAATTAAAAATAAATAAAATTTTCAAACCTTATCCAAAGTACCAGTTTTATAGTAGGAAATAACTAAAATAGCAGTGTGACCATTATTAGAAGATGGCAAACATGGAAGAAAGGAGGTAGGTAGGAAGAGTTTTGGATTTTGACTGTGATATGCATCCATACTTAGTGGTTCTTTCTGTTGATGCTTGGTAGTAATCAGCCAGAGATTACTTGCCTGCGGTCCCTTTGAGTTATCATCTGTCTGTCAGCAATTACTGATGGAGTTGATAAAACCACAGAAAAGATTAATTTCAGTGTTATCATCTGATTTCCAATTTTTGGGGGAATAACAAAGGTTCACTGAGAGAACTTTAAATTTTTGCATTTGAATTTAGTTAATCAAGAATGACTTTTGGCTCCAGTGTTAATGTTAGTAAATTACTATGATTGAGTTTCAAGTTTGGGGTTTATGCATATGTAAAACTTTGTGAGACCAGAAATTCCCATTGAAAATTTATCATTTTGAAATAAGATCTGCTTCCACACCAGAGGAAGTAAGACAAGAATCTACCAGCCCAGCAAACCCAACACAACCCTTCTTCCCATTCACTCCTAGCTATTATTTTTAAGTTTATATACATTAAATTTCACTTTTTTAGTGCATATATTGTAAACTTGTAAAGTTTATATATTGGTGTAATTGCTGCCACAAAAAGGATCAGTAACTATTACATCATTCCCCAAAATCTTCCTGTGATACTTCTGTGTTGTCCAACACAATCCTCTCCCTCTGCTCACCCTTGACAACTGTTGATCTGTAGTATTGCTTTTTCTAGAGTATCATTTGAATGGAATTACAAAGTGTGTAAACTTTTAAGACTGGCTTCTTTAACTCAGCATGTCCAATATTCATGTGCAAAGGTTTGTGTGAATGTATGTTTTTATTTCTCTAAGATAAATACTGTAATGGTTGATATATTGTGTCAACTTGAGAAGTTTAGAGGTTTAATTAAGCTACTTAGCAGGGGGCCAGGGTCCTCACCTTGTAAACATCCTCATCCTGTGCAAGAGGAGGGCATGGAGATGGTGTGAGTGCTACATCCACCCAAGGATGGATAACCCGTTTTACAGTGTAAGGGTGAGAAAGAAGCTTGTTCTTCTCCCTTTTTGCTCTTGTTGCTTTTGCTGTTTTCTGCCTCCTTGAACTGTTGCCTGTGTCATGTTACCCTGCCTCAGAGCCAGCTGATTGTGGACTGAAACCTCCACAAACTGTGAGCTAAATAAACCTTTCCTCCCTTCGTTTTGGGTGTCGAGTATTTTGTCCAAGAGACTAGAGAAAAGTAACTAAGACAAGTGCTTAGGAATAAGTCTGCTGTGCCACGTGGGAAGTAGGGTTAACATTAAAAGATACCACTGGCGAACCATTTTTCAGGATGGCTGTACCTTTAGGTACTCTGTCAGCAATGTAGGAGAACTTTGATTTTGTGTCATAAGGTATTTTGCTTTAGCCATTCTAGTAGATGTGTGATAATCTCATGATTTATTATTTTGTGTTTTCTAAGCGGCACATCTTTTCATGTGCTCATTTGGTAAAATGTCTACTTAAATCTTTTGCCTGTTCTTAAAATTAGGCCTTTATATTCTATTGCTGAGTTTTGTGAGTTCTTTGTACATTTGGATCCAAGTCTTTTGCTGGGTCTATAAAATGTAGGTATTTCTTTCAATCTGTAGCTCATCTTTCATTTTCTTAACAAGTTTTTTCACACAGTATGTGTCTTTAATTTTGATGAAGTTCAATGTATCAGTTGTCTTTTATGCTTTGGTTTTTGGTATCATATGTAAAGGCTATTTGTCTAATCCATGGCCATAATGACTCCCTCAGTGTTTTCTTCTAGGAGTTTATAGACTTTCATATTTTACACTTAGATCTGTGAAATATTTTGAGAAAATTTTTGTGTAAGATTTAAGTACAGATTGAGGGCTGGTTGGCCAGCTGATTGATTGATTGATTGATTGATTGATTTGTGTATGAATCTCTAACGGTCCCAGCATCACTTATGGAAAAGACTACCCTTCCTCCATTGATTAGCCTTTGTACCTTTTGTCAAAAATCACTTGACCATATTCATGTGGTTCTACTTTCTTTTCCAGAAGACTCTATTCTTTTGATCTATGTATCTGTCCTTTTGCCAATGCTATGGTAAGTCTTAAAATTGGGTAGTACAAATCCCCTAATTTTTTTTCAAAATCATTTTAACTATTTAAACCCTTTATCTTTTCATAAAGTTTATTATTGCCTTGTCTGTACCTTGAAAAAAATCTTCTGGGAGTTTGGTTGGTATTGTGTTAAACCTGTAGTTCAATTTGAGGGGAGTTGACATCTTTTTTTTTTTTTTGCGGCACCGGGGATTGAACTCACGACCTTGCGCTTGCCAGGCAGGCGCTTAGACCGCTGAGCTAGATCCCCAGCCCTGTTTTTGAGACAGAGTCTCACTGTGCCATTCAGGCTGGCCTTGAGCTCACTTTGTAGCCCAGGCTGGTCTCGAACTCACAACGATCCGCCTGTCTCAGCCTCCCGAGTG
>RJWT010051610.1:0-10676 GCA_004365215.1 Cuniculus paca
GAATGGAGACAATTACATGTTAACCAGAAAGGAGGACTTGAAGTGAAATTTAAATTGGAAAAATACTGATATTTAATGCTTAATTGGGTTGAAGGTAGGATTGAATTCATTACCATATAAGTAAAAACACAGTGGCAATTTTAAAGTATTGAACCTCTGTGAAGGATCTTTGAAAGATGAGTTTGGTCAGGAAGGAAACTAAGAAACAGGTGAGCTACATTTATATTTGAAGCCTGGAAAAAAGTGGAATATATTAATTCTGACATTGGGGAAAACATCCATTTTGTAAAATTTAACACGTTTAGAAAATTTAAAAAAGTAGTTTAATAACAAACGTTTCTACAGGATGGCAAGCACCTCAGTACATGAATTTTCCTATTTATTTATTTAGATTCAGTGGAAATTCAACACAGGACCTTTTCACTGAGCTACACCCCCAAACCCCCTTTAAAAAGTTGTGTTTTTTTTGTTTTGTTTTGTTTTTTTTGACACATGTAATCACTCAGTCACTAAGTTGCCTGGGCCGGTTTGAACTTGTGATTCTTCTATCACAGTCTACCAGAATGCTGAGATTACTGGTGTGTGCCATCATGCCTCGCTCCTCTTTAATGTTTTAAAGTTATTTATTAGTTTATAAGCTGACAAGTACATAAAATCCTGAAGGTCATCGAAAGTGAAATTGGGTGTTGTCATATGCAGAGAAGTTCTCTTGCCACCTTTGGGGTGGAATAATCAGATCTGCACAGATCTAGAGTATATTTTTTTCTGATGTGGAACTAGTTGCTTCTAGGAGATTCACCGTGACCAAGGGTGAATCTGTAGACTTTACAGAGAGGCTGGAGTAGATGATGGTGTGCAGTGATGACTCTAGGATCACACTGAAGATTGGAACTGAATCAGAGACATTTATGTTAACTTCAGATTCTCAACTTTCAGATCATCTTTAATAACATTGACTTGCCGGAAATATGCTCCTGGTTGAAATGAACTTCTTTTCACTCATCCCTGTTGTCAATTTCGTTCTCCAACCCTGCAAAGTTATGGTTCACTTCTCACCCACCTGTAATATTACTCTGGTGAGCAAAAACCACTGTAGCACCAAACAAAGAAAACTTTCATGGTAGTGATGCTGGAATTGACAGAGCAAATGATTCATGGTAACAGAAAATAAAAATCTCCACTGTGGCTAATTCATTCCAAAAACATATGATCACTAAATCAAAAGTTTTCAGAAAAAATATTTATAGAGGAAAATAAATTATATGGGGGAAATGAGATGTCATTATGAATTTGAAAGGAGAAACACATTACGTAAAATTTCTGATATTTAAAGAAGAGCTTGTTCATGTGTTTTTGCAATAGGAGATGTTAGATTCACTATACTGTTTTGACCTAATGAATATAAAGAAGGTACATAGTAGTTTTGTCTTAAACTGTAATTAAGTACTGGACAATCAAATGTCATTTTTTGTAACTATAATCTTTTACATGTCCATCATATAAAATATGTGAGAGTTTGGAGGAAAAGTACTTAAGTACAGATAAACAAAAGATGAGCACTATCCATTTTGGACAGCCTTTAATTAAATGAAACTTCCCACCGACTACCATAAAGCTAGACAGAACCAACCTTGGGTAAAGAGGGAGAAGGCAAATGCACAGGATATCACAATTTCCACTCTTTCTCCCACTAATACGTCTGTATATACAATTCAAAAGACATGCTGGGGATGAAGGGGAAGTTCTGGATTTACAGTATTGCAATCAAAGCCTTTTCATCCCTAAGAGACTACTAGAAGAAAGCGATGTTTGAGGCTGAATTCTCAAATTTTGTTTCAAATATATTTCCACGTATGTTTTTGCCTCATTGTCAGGAGAGGTACAGATGACACTTGGCATGAGGAGAGGTGTATGAAATGAGTCTCAGGTAAATAGAAACACACATGGGAAGCTATGGGTTTTAAATTAGCAGATCTCATCAACTATCTCATTACTAACCGTTTTCACAGCAAAGAAACAAAAACTACTTATTTTCTATGTTTGTTACACAGCAATGATGAATGTATGACTTTAATCTATAAAATTGTTGTGAAATGCTAACTTGTGTAAACACTCACTAACGTATTCTTGTTTGATCGAATATTTGAGACTTTGTGTGGAATCAGTTACGCAGACTGGGTGCAATGAACACAAATTTTATTTCAATAATTAAAAGCTTGTCTTTGAAATACTAGTGTATTCATTTTTTAAAACAAAATTGTATTTAGAATTTAATTTTTTTCTTCGATTTTTTTCGGAAAGTCAGAAATAAAAGCTAGTGGAAGTATGCAAGTATTGATAAAAACCGACTCACAGACTTCCCTGCAATGAAAGTCCGACAGTCTCTTAGAGAAGTACTCATGGCATCGATGTGAGCAATTTTATGAAAAAGTTCTCATAATTACAAGCAGCTAAAGAGTAAAGGTATTACTGAGGTGAATAATAGTAGACCCAAAGCTAAATGCACTAAAAGATTTGATTCTGTTTTAAGGAATTTCTAAATGTGTCACTCATGTGTTCTGAAAAGTTTGTGTTTTATACCGTTATAAAAATTCTGGTACCTTTGTTCAAAAGATATATATATTAAATAACTGTTTGTGATATACTAATCTCCATTCACACCAAATAGATTTATGATCCTTAATGTTCTATATACTTCTGTCCATTTATCCAATCACAAAATATGTATTGGGAACTGACTATGTCCAAAGCACTGAAGACACTCCTGTAAATATTACATCTGTGTGCAGAGGAGGATCACAATGCTTTAAGTTAAACAGAACTGGAATCAAATCTATAGAGCATTTTTATCATTATCTCTTCTGCTGATCATCTCTTATATTACATGCATTATCCTAAAGTGGGTGAATCTACCTTCTAAACAATTGCCTATCTCTTAAATTGCTAACTGGGAACTCAGATTAAGATTGTATGTTAAGGGAAGATTTAAAAGGCTTTTCTTTTAATATGATATTGAGTTAAATGTATGACACATAGCAGGATGAAGCATTTTAAGCAGTTGAATTACTAGGTAAATTTTCATTCCTTCAGTATTTAATACAATCCCAGGAAATGTTCTTACTATTTCCTACTGTTCCTCTGCTGATTTAAGCCTGAAGATTCATCTGGCTCTGTAACTGCGACCTTGGTTTGCCATTTTCTAAATTCCCAGCAGGTTCTCCTTTGCCCAGGCAAACTGCACAAGTGAAAGTCCTTGGCTTTCTATTAAAGCCCAGATCTGGTGAGGGAGCACACGCTTTTCGTTGACTTCAGTGTTTTTTATTGTTGTTGCTGTTGTTGTTGTTGTTTTTTAGAAAAACAAGCTTAAATTTATTGAAAGGCAGCCAGTTTTTCCTTGTCAAAAAGACTCAAACATCTTTCTGCCTGGCTTGTTGAATCTAAAAATTAGATCCTTTCACTGTGGCAAGTAATGATGTGGAGCTTGCGAAGCTTTCGCTAATGGGCAGTCTTGTTGAGGACAGTTCTGTCCACTGAGGTACCTCTGTTAGTAAGATTATGTCTTGTGTGTCAATAAGTAAAACAGTGCTTACTTGGCAGTAGACAACTTCCAGTACACATTTTACATTCTACCTGAAGCTAGCCAACTCTACGTGATAGCTATCTGTAATCATGAATACTGAACCCAAAATTCTCTTGAGAAGAGTTTTAACGTGCAGAAGTAACAAGTGAAATGATTCACTTAGGTGTTTCTTTGTTTTTTGTTTTTTCTTGTTTGTACTATCTGTGCTCAGCTTGTAGGACTTACTGGGGGTTAGAACAGCCTGATTTTAAGTGTAAATTGACTGTAAACGAAGACTTAACAGTCACAAACATCATGTAAGACACATTTCTTGTTTTGCTAGTAGGGACAGAAAATCTGTTTTAGCACATTTTCTAAGCAACAGCCACTGCTTAACTGTATATTACAGTTATTTATAAAAAACTATAAATGAAAATATTATCTAAAATGAAATTCATAGATTTTTTCATTGGCAGTTTCCAGAATTCAACCCACATCACAAATTTCAATTCAAACCTATAATTCCATTGCTGGTATTATTGCACAGATTTCCATTGCTCATTCAAAGAACTTTCAGCCCAAGACCCAGATATTAAATGTCATCACCCCAATTCCAGAGTAGCCCCAGAGAGTCTTAATGATTTGTTGCAAATGCTAAGGATGAGTATATTTAAAGTTCTGTTGGGAATGAGTCAGTTGTCCATAATACCTCACTGGAGTTGATTTAGCAGGAGAAATATATTTTAAAAATATGTTTATCTTGAACAATTGAAATAAGATAGCAACCTTGCTTTCACTATCTAAAATGTAAATGTGTCTGAAAGTAGCAGGCAGGATTAGCTAGAAGGCAGAAATCAGGGATGTGGCCATCTGGGTCTAGCACATCAGCAAAGCAATGGTTTAAATTTTTCTGCCCTGGGGACTGGTGTCTAGTTAGAAAAAGATGAATTTTCTAACCTGAAGTGGAAGTACCTTTTTGGGAACTGAGTGGTATTTTTGTCAACTCATTGATTTTTTTTGGTCAAGCTTCTTTCTGGTCCATGCACACAAATTTTATTCTTGGAGATTGGGTAAAAGTATATTAGCACTTATTCTTACTGCCTGTGACAAAAATGTACCTGCCCCAAACAAATTTTTTCATGCAAACACATATTACAGTGGGAAATCACTTTACATGAGCATCTTCAAGTGCTTTGTGAATAAATGCTATGTGAAAAACCTATTCTAAGTTTTGAAGGTCTTATAAAATTAGAAAAGAAATTGATGAGATTTAAATCTGACAAAATCACAGATCAAAAGAAAACATTTGAAAAAAAAATCCCCATATATATAATAAAAAACTAGTATCAAAAATATATAGCAAACTTGTAAAAACAAAAATAAGCAAAATACTTAAACAGATTCATCAAATGGTATAATGTGATGGCCAATAAACCTATGAAAAATATTCCACATACATCAGTAAAGAAAAGCAAATTAAAGTAACAGTGAGATAGCACTGTATACTTAATACAATTGACCAAATCTAAAATGTTGCAGCACCCAGTGCTCATGAGGATATGCAGTAGCATATTCTGGTGGAAATGCAAAATAGTACAGCTGCTCTGAAGGACAGCTTGGCACTTCTTAAAAATAAAAGTATGTTCCTATTGTAAGACCTAGTGATTACATTCCTTCACATTTATCTAAATTAGGTGAAAACTTACATCCACACCCAAACACAAAAGTGTTTATAGAAACTTTATTCATAATTTCTAAAATGTAGAAGCAACTAAGATGTCTTTCAGTAAGTGAAGGGCTAAATGTTCTGTAATTCACCCAGACAATGAAATCTATTCAACAGTGAAAAGACATGGAGTGTCACCCGATGAAAATAAATGAGAGAAAGTTAAATGCATATTGCTAAGTTAAAAAAGCCAATCTGGAAAGGCTACAAAATGTGAGATTCCAACTATGTGACATTCTGGAAGAGGCAAAATTTAGGGATACAAATGCCAGGGACTTAGATGGTAGGGATAAATGGTAGAGTATAAGGAGGAAGTTTTAAGGCAGTGAAATTATTCTGCATGATAGTGTAACAGGCATACATGTTCCTATACATTTGTCAAAATCCACACAATGAACATCCAGAATGAACCCTATGGACTTTAGTTAGTGTTAATGAATCAGTGTGGTCTCATCTATTTAACAGGTGTAACACAATAATGACGGATGTTAATAATAAGGGATTCTGAAGAGGGAGAGAAAGATACAAGGGGATTCAGTATTTTTTCCTTATACTTTTGTAAAACCAAAACTGCCCAAAAACATAAAAGAGATTATAAAAAGAGAACATAAACCTTTATTAAAAACCAAGCAGGGTCTCTGAATGGTAACTTTTTAATAAGAATAATAATCTAAAATATACCGGTGAGCAACAAAAGTTCATCGTATTATTTTTTTCTTTCTGCCCTCGCTAATTCAAAGTGACCATTCTAAGAGGAATCAAAAACGAAGAATGATTTGATTTCAATGCAAATATTTTTAGAAAACATTCACTACAAAAACTAGCTTAGAAGAAATAACTAAAACTTGAAGCAACAGTCTCCTGTCACTGTAAGTTAAACAACAACAAAATTTTTTTCCCAGGAAAAGTAGAAAGCAAGCACTAAATTTCAGAAAAGTTAACAGAATGGCAAGACACATGTAAACCATTTTGACTGCTCAGTATTAAGGCCACTGGAATCTTTGAGGATTAATAGTTTGATAAGTCCCGGTATTACAACCCTGAAAATGAAGTACAGTTTTCTCTTTTGCTGATAGTACAAAATGGCAAATTGTTTATTCTTTCCTGACTTCAAATTTACAATTTTTGGGTGTTTATGTCTTTTGCAATCTTTAAACAAAAATACAATTTAAAAAGAAACGCCATCCTACAATATTTGTTTCTCTGAAGGTCCCCAATTATTAAAGTGTATACAGCAGAAGAGATGCTTTTGATTTTCCTATGAATACAAGTTCAAGTGGAGTTTGCTCAGAGAAACTAAATGTGTGCATTTCTCATATCTTGAAAAGTATTCCTGCCACATTACTCATTCTGTTTATGAACACTTGAGTTGTGTCTACTTTTTGGCAATTTTTAATAAAGTTGCTATCAGCAGGAGTGTACTAGTATCTGTATGAGTCCCTGTTTTCAAGTTTTTTTGGGGGTACATACTCAGAAGTGGTATTGCTGGGTCATATGATAATTCAATGTTTAGTTTTCTAAAGAGCTATGATTTTGTTTTACATAGTGACTGTACCATTTACATTCCCACCAACAGGGCCCAAGGGTTCTAATTTATTCATATCCTGGCCAATATTTGTTATTTTCTGAAGCTTTTTTTTTGTATATATGTAGTGACCATTCTAATGGTTATGATTTGGCATCTCATTGTGGTTTTGATTTAATTTGCATTTTCCTGATGATTAATGGTGTTGAAAATCTTTTTGTTTGCTCATTGGCCATGTGTATGTTTTCTGTAGGGAAATGTCTATTCAAGTTCTTTACCCAATTTTGAATCAGATATTTTCTTTTTGAATTTTAAGAGTGCTTTATATAAGCTCGATGTTAACTTCTTATTAGCTATATGACTTGCAAATACTTTCTCCCAATCTGTGAGTTGTCATTTTACTCTGTGATGATTCTTTGATCTACAAAAGTTTTAAAATTTTAAGATACACAATTTGCCATTTTTTTTCCTTCTTGTGCCTCTGGTATCATGTCCAAGAAATCACTGACAAATCTGATGTTTTGAAATTTTTGCCCTGTACTTTCTTCTCAGAGTTTTATAGTGTTAGGACTTAACTTTAGGTCTTTGATCTATTTTTACTTAACTGTTTTATATGATGTTCGATGAAAGTCCAACTTCTTTCTTAATTTTCCTGCACCATTTGTTGAAGACTGTCTTTTCCCCATTGAATATTCCAGGCACCATTGTCAAAAATTGACTATATATGCAAAGAATTCTATTGTTCTTTATGTCTGTCTTTATGAGTGCTGCAAGTGTTTTGATTACCACAGCTTTTTAGTAACCTTTGAAACCAATATATTGGAGTCCTCTAACATTATTATTATTTTTAGTTACTTTGGCTCTTTTGGAGAGCTTGAGATTCAATTAGACTTTTGAGATAGAATTTTCCATTTCTGCAAGAACAGACAAAACCCAACTAAGCAAACAAAATACTCTCTCTTTCATAGGAATGTTGGCAGGGGTTATATTTGAATCTGTTCATACTTTGGGTAATATCAATATTTTAATATTATTAAGTCTGTCAGTCCATAAATATAGGATCATTTTCCACTTCCTTACACTTGAAATATGTTTTCAGCAACATTTTGTAAAATTTTCACTGTGCGGCATTCTTCTTAAAATTTTATTGTATTGAAGCTATTAATGTGGTAATTTTTATTGATTCAGTCCTTAGCATATTACCAACAAGCTATAACCTTGCATTACATATTGATCCACTTGTTATGCCAAGTTCTGCCATTTATAGGCAGCTGAATGGTAATAAGTTATACTTATGGGATAAAAATGTATTAGAATAGTTAAATGATGTTTAATGTAATATAGTTAGAAAACAATTCCAATAGACAAAATATTAATTGTAATACTATTATTTAATTGTATCTCATTTAGCTCAGTGCTAACTTCTACAAAATTTCCAAGTTCAACGAAAATTAAAATAGTTTAATAACTTTCCCCTTTTTTATGGTTTTCATTTTCTAGCTTAATGGACCTGTTATTTCAAGCATTTGCTTTTAATCAACTTAAATGTTCCAAAATACCAATAATTAAGCTATTAATGTTACAAACAAAGCGTGAGAATCTTGACAACAAAATTTTCTTTGTTTTCTTTTCAGAATGTAAATGGATGACATTGATATTATCTCATATAGATTTCTTATCCGCTTATTCTTCTGGGAATAACCATATACCATTAAATCAGTCCTTATTCTGCGAAGTGTCTTATGCAAAAAAGACTTCCTAGAGATATGATATATGAGCTTTTAGGAGAAAATCATATTAAAAGTATAGCAAATACATCTCGACATCTCTAAATTTACCAGAGTAATTTGCCTGAAGTTTTTTTAAATGTAAATAGGGTAAAACAAAATTTCATGACAAGATGATAGGAGAATAACACTAGTTAATGCATTGCATATTATTATTTTTAATAATAATACTCAGAGTACAGTATATGGGCACAAAAATCTTCTCCTGTTGATATTAGCACAAACCTTCCTTTTCTATGAACCAAGAGATATTAATAGTATAATTAACTTACATTTTTTCTCCCTTTTCCCTCCTTCCTTTCCCCTTCCCCCCATCCTAGTTCCTTTTAAATCTTGTGTTCACGCATTCATTTTTGAATGCTTGTTGAGTGCCTCTTATGGGCTCACTGTGATTCTCTACATTGAGGCCTGTGGAATTCAGCCTCCAACATGATACCTGGTGATCCCTGTCTCCTGCTGCTCATGCATTTGTGTATTCCTGCCTGTGTAGCACCAAGGTTGGTCTGTGAGACCAACAGAATATAGCAGCAGTGATGGCATGTTATTTCTGAGATTAGGGATTAACATGGTGACTTCCATCTTGGTCTTGCATTCTTGCATTACTCTGTGAGGAAGCCATGTCAACAGCAGGCCGATGGAGTGTCTCAGGTGGTGAGGAATAGAACCAACAGTTGTGTGAGTGAGACGGGCCTTTCCCAGCCCTATAAAGATTCACATGATTAGAGCCCAGATAGGATTTTTGACTGCAGCTTCATGGGAGATTCTATAACACATGCCTACCGAAGCTCCTCTAGAATTCCCCAGAAACTGTGAGCTAATAAATGTTTGTTCTTTTACCCTATAAACTGGGGACAGTTGTTTGTTTGTTTGTTTGTTTCACACAGTAGTAGTTAGCTAACACTCAGGCCTTTGGATCAACAAAACACTGTTCTGTCTTCAAGAACTTTCTAGTTCAGATAAGGTGGGTACAATGAGAGCACATATCAGCAGCAACCGACTCAGTCATGGCAGCCAGGAATAGCCAATAAGTGATGCTAAATCTATGACTCAAAGGATGAGAACCAGGAAGTATCACATGAAAGCTTGGAGCAGGATGGATGCAAGTATTCCAGAGAGAAAAAAAATGGTGAGTAAAGACCAACGGTAGGGAATAATGAGTTCAATAGATCTGAAGGTAAAGGCTCATTTGGGTGATGGGTACCGAGAAAGGGAGGTAAGCAGGGATGAGGATAAAACATCTTTGCTACAGCAAGGAGTTTATTTTTATCCTGGATTCAAAGGACAGTCTTTGAAGATTTTTGAAGCAGAAACATGGCTGCCCTCTGAGGACACAAATCACTTTTCTAAATTCTGTAGAGTGCCTGCCTACCATACCCCCTCCCTCTCCAACCCTCCTCTCCCCTCTCTTTCCTTCTCTTCTCCTTGTTTTCCTTCTCTTCCCTCCCTTCTCTTCCCTTCCGTTCTTTTCCTTCTATCTCCCTCTTTCTCTCCATTTTTTCCTCCCTCCTATTTCCCCTTCTCTTCCCCGCAAAGTCCTATTGCACAGTCATATTGTAAACTGCCCAGGAAATCATCCAAGCCTGCTCTTTCCACTGACTGTGTCCCTACCTCCCCTTTCCTCAGCCATGCCTTTGAAGACTCAGCTTCTGTGTTGCCTCAATATGAACACATAAACTGGTGTCTCTGATTCCTGCCAAGCACCATTCTTATCTCACTATATCCCATTTGTGATCCACATTTCTTTCCTATGTTTTGCAGTCTCTTTGAAGGCAGAAACCATTACTCATGGTTCACTACCTTCAGCACAGTTTCTGGGACACATCAGATATTACATAGGGGGCTGGGGTTATAGCTCAGTGATACAGTGCCTGCCTGGCAAGCATGCAGTCATGAGTTTGATTCCCGGTACAAAAAAAAAAAAGAACAGAAAGGAGGGGAGGGGAGAGGGGAGTAGAGAGGGGAGGGGAGAGAAGAGTAGAGAGGAGAGAGGAGAGGAGAGGGAAGAGAGGAGAGGAGAGGAGAGGGAAGAGAGGAGAGGAGAGGAGAGGGAAGAGAGGAAAGGAGAGGAGAGGAGAGGAG
>RJWT010051611.1:0-10655 GCA_004365215.1 Cuniculus paca
TATGGTGTCCTTGAATCAAACAGTGATAGGTTTGGGAAATGCATATACTTAAAACATTTATTTCCATTATTTCTTTCTTTGGCATTTTGAAATAGCTTCATAGGAAGTCAGTTGACATGAAGTTATAAATGTGATTTCAGAAATAAAATTCTCATAAAACAAATAATAGTTTCAAAGCACAACTTGGATCTACAGAATTGTTTTATCTGAAACTCTTTCATGCAGCATAAGCTGCATAAGAGATAAATGCTTTCTTATCTGAAAATGAATAAACACAGAAGTACTGTTGAAGTGTCACAGAACAGAAACAGCTCGTCCTACCCTTCCTAAGCAAATAACAAACCTTTCTCTCTTGATAGAAATAAACCCGAATTTTAAAAAACGAACATTATTTCATAACTGTAAACTAATTTTCTTAAAAATTTATGAACATAACTGATGAGAGCCTCTATCTGTCAATGACACACTTTTCCTTAGAAAAGAGAAACTGATTAAAATGCAGTCAATAAGAAGTGTCTACCATCAATCATATAGCACTGAAAAGAGCTCTCACTTTAATTCCCTGCAAACTGTGGAAGCAGATGCTGTAATTGGCTCAGGAGAGTCCTCAAGGAAACATAAATATAAAATAGGTGTTACTCAAGAATGTTTAGGGGCCCCATGGTAACAGAAGGAGAATGGGTCTTCACAGCATATCTAGCCAGAAAAGACACCAGAGGGAAGTATGTATTTATGACAGTCATCAGCTATAGAAGAAGCTGGAACCCTTGACATAATTAACAACAACTCTATGTAGATCTTTCCCATGTGGGAAGTATTTATTGGTCAACATACAGTCATTATTCTTATTCTTCCGATTATGATTACATGAAAAACCTAACCTACCAGAATCACATTCTCTGGGGGTTTGTCATCCCCAAATCATCACTATACCCAAGAAAAAAGAAAGTCCTTTTTTCCCAGACCTATTTGAACTTAAATTGCCATCTGCAACTTGCAGGGAATCTTCATTGGCCCTGAACAAAGACACCATTTCAAGGTCATTCTTGAGTACCCGATATAGTACAAAGTTTAAAAAAAAAATGTTCCCATAGGCTTGGAAATTTTTGCTTAAATTTGAATAAAATATTATTTTCACTGGGGTTAGCAATTCCTTTTTTACCTTCTTCACATCTACTGACTTGAGATGTACATTTAAACTTTAATGGATACCAGAATAAACCAATCAGGTAAACTATCATGTAGATAAAAGCATGTCAAACAGGAAAGGTAACTAAGATTTTAGTGATTAAAAGACAGGTGCAGTTGTGCGCATCTGTAATGCCAGCACTCAGGAGATTGAAAGTAGAAGGACTGCTGCAATTTCAAAGCCAGCCTGGGCTACTAAGTGAGTTGAAGGCCAGCCTGAACTACATAGCAAGATCCTATCTCAAAAACCACAAAATGTTACTGAGTACAAACTAAATATCAGAAAATTAGAAACAGCATTAGAACAAGTTTTTGTATTATAACTGAACTGCATTTTCCCTTCCCATACCAGTGTGCCACTTTGCTGGGCACCATGGAACTGACCAAAGAAAGGTATCAGACAAGGTTCACTGGCATCAGAATTTACTCCTGATATTAGCTGAGGTTGGTTGGTTGGTTGGTTGGTTTTTAAGACAGGGTCTCGCTTTGTATTCAGGCTGGCCTTAAATTCACTTATAGCTCAAGCTGGCCTTAAACCCACAGTGATTCTCCTTCCTCAGTCTCCTGAATTACTGGAGTGACATGCACATGCCGCCATGTCTGTTTAGCTGAGGTTTATAGGGAAGGAAACTCCACAGTTGTAAAGCTCCCTTATCCAAGACCCAGTGGAACAAATATATATTTAGGGTTAAAAATAAGTGTAGTTAACTAGGGAGAGTTTAATTTAATTGAAATGTTTAATTTTAATTTTTGGCAGTCCTGGAGATCAGACACAAGGCCTTTGTATGCTAAATAGGTACTCTACCACTGAGCTATTCCCTCACCTCCCTTCGCAAGGTATACTTTTTCAATTGTGCTTTCTTAAAGTGAATTATACCTTTCTTGAAAAAGAATAAGAGAAAAATTATGCTCTCTATGTTTTTAAATGTGTCATATTTTATAATGTTCAATTGATCTGGTCCTTTTTAGAGGGAAATAGAAGATGCTAGCCCAAAATATGTTACTATGGCATAAAATTATATTGAATTAAATGCATTTTTAGTGCCTAAGGTATTTATAAAAGCAGAGCCTCCTGGAAGAACTTGTCACTAATCCCCTCCCCAGGAGCAACTCCAGTTTTCTCAGAGACTAAAAGTGAGTTGGCACCACATCCAACAAGTGTTGGCAAAAGACTGTCACATCTCCTGTGAGCCCATTTATCTTCCCAAAAGTCATTTACTTTTCCATAAGGGCTTTTCTTCCCTCCCCTTCATGTAGTAAGATGGTCTAGGCCCCACATTCTAACTACCCCTGGGGTTTCCCATCACTGAGCACTCACTTGGTTATATACTTTGCAAACATAAATACATTGTTTTTTCTCTTGCTAACCTGTCATTAATCAGTTTAATTCACAGGTGCCCAGTTACTAAACCTGAATGAATAAAAGAAATGTTTTTTTCCTCCCTTACATTTTTTCAAACAGAGGTCCGATTTTGGCTGGAGTTCATGGCGAGATCTCTACTCAACAATAGGAATGCATGCAGCTTTAAAAACTTGCATCTCCTTTTGTATGTCCAGGCCTCAACTTGTTCCTTCTGGGGACCTTCTGTTGGCAGCACATGGCCTGTGATGAGTGTTTAGTGTCTCGGATGAGAAAAAATTCACAATTATGCTATGACCGCAGGGTTCAAAATTGAGGCACAGTTTAACAAGGAGCAGACTGTCTTATTAAGTGAGCTAAAAGTTGAATGGCTGCTATTTTAGGAACATACATGAAGGCAGGCTTGTGGCCATTGTCCTACAGGAAGGAAGATGCAACAGAATCTTATGTGGCTTGGTAAAGTCCACTCCTCTCTATATTTTTATGACTTGGGAGAACTACTTTGCCTAAGAGTCCCAGGACTAAGGTGAATAAGATGTTGCATACAGGTGGATCACAGTGGCTTAGACTGGCTGGAAGTGATTTCTAGCTCACTGGCTGGAAAAGGTGTCAAGAGCTCTCTGACTTCCAGTTTGGAAATATAATCTTTACTGCCCACTCTATCCCATTATTGTGATGTTACCTGCTAGTAGGTCCACACCAGAGTCCAAACTCATGGGCCTCTTGATCTTTGGCTCTCAGGTGCCAAGACTATGAGCAAAATAAATCTGTTTACTAACCCCAAAGTAGAACTACAAGGGAACAGGGAGTCTGGGCTGGCATTCCAGGCTCAATTGAAAGGCTGAGGGTGGAGGCTGACTCTGTACAAAGGTACTGACATAGACCCTATGGGCTGAGCATATGAATATCACTTTTCGGCCTCAGCCCAGAGCACCCACAGCAGACTTTGCAGTGATCTGTACCAGGAAATCATCACCAAGGGAATGAATGAGAGTCCCACATATTCTGTAGCAAGGCAAGTGACAGCATCTGAAGCAGCCCCCAGAAAATGGGCTGCTGAACTTCTCAGCTTGCTCTCTGCCTGGTGTGTGGGATCACTGAGGCTCCATTGGGACAGTGAGGACAACTACTAAAGCAGCAGGAAGCCAAAGCGGGACATATGTGATTTCTAGCCACACGTGGCATGTGAGGGTAAATGATATGAAGTGATTTTCCCCTCTAGTTGGTGAAATAAGTCATATTCATCAAAGTAAGAAAATCACTTACATTATTCGAGTTGATAAATATGTAACAACTATTCAATTAAGACTGTTAATCATTTTTAAATGATGAAAACTAAGTCTACCCCTCCTTCACATGAGAAGAAAAGGTCCCTGATTTAAGAAAAATATAAATATTTTTCCTCTTTAGGAATATTGAGATATCAGTCTCAACATTATCATGAGAACATAAAAGCATTAGAACAATAATCAGAATATGTTCCTGTTTGAAAATTATTTTCACAGCACTTGGTACTGTTTTCTAAGGTCTTTGCAATCTTAAAAGTTCCTTTTGTTTAAATTTTGCTTTCAAGGGCAGTTTGATATTAGCAGGAAACAAGTTTGCAACACTTATGAATATTCGCAGGAAATATCTTTTATTGCAAAGAAAAGAAAGATGGGGAGTCTAATGAATGTTTCCAGTGCTTTATCAAATCAGATTATTCACACTTTCAATGGCAATGAAAGTCCTGCCTCCCCATGAAACTGAAGAGCAGAGGACATCTCTTTCTCCTCGTCCTGGGCCTCCATCATTAAACAGCATTACTCATTAGAATTATAACCAAGAAGGGGTTGTAGAGATCATTTTTATTGGTAGAAAAGAGGTAAAGATGGACATAGTTTTACTTAGCAATAGAAAAGATAAGAGAGAAGAAAATGTTGCCTCTCCCTTTTCAGATTAGTCACTAAGCCCTGTAAATTAAACTGATAAAATACATATATGTTAACAGGAGAAAAGGCATACTTTTTCCCAGTGCTGGAGATTGAATTTCATGCATGCTAGACAAGTGCTTTACCACTGTGCTACATTCCCAGCCCTTTTTAATTTTATTTTTAGATAGGACTTGCTAAGGTAAGGCACACAAATTTTATCAACATTAATAATTTCATGTGCACAGGGGTTCACAAAAAAAAAAGTCAGTGCCTAAAGAAGCAATTAGACTTGGAGGCCTATATATCACTTTAACAAAGGGCAACACATTAGGAAGGCGTTACTGGACAAAAGAAAGGGCTTGGGACTTTTAGGGCAGAGAAATTGCAGAAAAGTGACCAACATATGCATGAAGATGAAGTTCTTTTTCATAGGATTTGTTTATGGAGACTCATCTGAGCGCCAGCTGTTCCCTCTCCAGGGATAAGGGTTCTGCCCTTATCCGGGCACAGAACAGGGGACAAATGTATGCCTGCTGTTAGGCAGAATGTGCAAGAGCAGAGAGCTCTTCTTTATCTGCTGTTTCTCACTTGACTTTGATTTAAAATAGTCTGTCTGCCAAAACCAGATATCTTGGGGTGCTGTACCCTTGATCCTCCAATAGCAGTAGTTTTTCATCTTTCCAGAATGAGAATTTTTAAGATTATTTTGAGTGACATGTAAACTAATGTAACCCATAAAAATATTTTCACATGGTCAATAAGTATTTTGAAAGAAATCACAGACGAAAAGAAATGGAGACTTCTCTTCTAGAATTTTATTTCACTGGCCAAGATGTTTATTACTTTTATGTGAACAGAAAGATTAGAAAAAGAAAAATGTATGACTAAACTTACCTTTTATTTCTAGCACTGGTGATTCAACTCAGCCCCTTTGCACTAAGTACATCCCCAGGTCTTTTAAATTTTTTAGAGTCGTAGTCTCATTAACTTGCCCAAGCAGGGCTTGAACTTGCCATCCTACTGCCTCAGCCTCCAGAGTTCTGGGATTATAGGTGTGTGTCCCCATACCCAGTAATAATGTATATTTATGTTTTTCCTTTTTCTGTTGTTGTTGCTGTTTTAAACAGGATCTCACTTTGTAGCCCAGGGTAGCCTTTAACTCCTAGCAAAACTCTTGCCTCAGCCTCCTGAGTGCTGGGATTACTGGAGTATGCCAGCACAGCTGGCTATAACTTACATTTATTAGCTCCACATGTTTGCCTAATTTACTCCAGCTCTTCTATACTCTTCAGGGTGTGAATGCCTTCTTCATTCCTTTTTTGTTGACACTAGGCATCTTGGCTGGCTGTTCACACATCCTTTTCACTGAGGCCCTTGTGGCCAACTGACTCAGTTCCCCTAGTTTCCGATCCCCAAATCCACATGGGAGAAAAGTGTTTGGCACAGCTCACCTTTCACGTGACACTATGTATCCTGGGGACATAATGCTTAAGTCAGGCATAGGCTGACAGTCAAGTATAACTGATAAGGGAAAACAGAAAGGGAATAGGTAGATATAGATAGATGGATAGATAGATAGATCCTATTAGTACGTATTGATTTTACAGAACATAGTTTCACTGTGGCATTGTCATACATGTATGTGACATACTTGGATTATATCCATCTCCCCTATTAACTTACCTTTTCACTGTTATTTAGTAATTGCACAGAAATTTTCTACAGAAGGAAAGATGGAGAGAGCAGCCAATGACCAATAGCTCTCAGTTAATAAAATATCACTTTAACTTTGATTAAAATAACTGAGTATAGTATTTAGAATAAATGTTTCTGAGGTTTCTTTGTCTCTTTTGATACTAAAACACACTGAGATATCCTTATAACACTACTTTTTAAAATGTAGTTCCATAAATTTTAAACACAGAAGTAAAAGGCAAAGTAATTTAAACAGATTTTGAGAATTTTAGTCATTTCAGAATACCATTGCAATTTGAGATCAGATAGATAAAATGATCATGGAACAACTGAGTTATTGGGACTTCTTTTTTCAGTGCTAGGGATCATGCCCAGGGCCTCTCATGGGCTAGGAAAGCACCCTACCTCTGAACTAAATTCCTGGCCCCCCAGCACTGTTTTTTCCTTAACCCCAAGCACCAAACACAACCTACTAATTTGTAGTTGATCTCCACAATCAACTACTGAGAATGCCAAAGTGATACAAGTCTTGGATGGTTACCAACTTTAATGCTGTACTGCACACACTCAGTAAGTGTCAAGTGCATTCATTAATAAATGCCTTAGCTTTCTACTACTTTGGTGAAGTGATGTGATTAGGAAGATTTTTTTCTGTTTGAGTTTTCTTTGGTTTTGTTGAGACAGAGGTCTCACTGCACTGCCTGGGCTAACCTTGAACTCACGATAATCCTGCCTTAGGATCCTGAGTAGCCAGGATTACAAGTGGGTGCCACCATACCACGCCCTCCTACATAGCCAGTTTTAATTAACTAAATGTGTTCTAAAACAAAACATTTTAAAAGGATAATTTACCATGCAAACAGAAAGCAAACACAAGGCCCAGTTCAATGCCCAGTACCTTGGGGAGAAAAAAATTACAACAGGAAGAGGTAGTTTTGATCAGTCCAGGGCTGGCCAAGATGGGGAAGCTAACTCAGGGGTTCGGTAAGCAAAGTGGGGAGGCAGAGCTTCCACCTCGTAAGAGAGTTTCAGGAAGCACAGCCCAGCCTCAGGGAGTGTAGATGCACAGCTGGCTGAAACAGCGGGGACTCTGGAGAGCATCTGATTCTTGAGGATCAGAGCCTGAGGTCTGAGCGAGCGCTGCATCACCCACACATCCCTTCCACCTGTTTGCTTCTGTTCCTCTGCCCTTACCCACTCGTCCCTTCCACCTGTGTCTCCTTCCCCTTTCTAGGACCTTTCTGACAGTGAAGTGCTGTTTCTCAAGTCATTTGCCCTGATTTTCACCTTGGCACTCTCATCATTTCTGATCATTTGCCTTGATGTTCTAATTGGCAAACTAGGACAAGGATTGTACCAATCTCTTATGGTTGTTGAGAGCATGGGCTGGTATTTGAGAAGACCTCAAAGGAGTGGCAAGAGCCAGGCATGCTGACACACACCTGTAATTCCAGATATTCTGGAGGCTATGGCAGGAGGATTGCAAGTTTGAGGCCAACCTGGGAAATGTGGCCAGATGGTGTCTCAAAATAAAATGTAAAAGGGGTTGGGCTTATAGCTCAGTGGTAGACTGCTTGCCTAGCATGCACAAGGCCCTGAACTCAATCCCCAGTATTATACATGCACATGCACACATGCACACACACAAAATAGTACCTGAGACATTATAAGTGCTCACTTAATATATTAGCTATAGGAGACCAGGTCAGGCAGCCTGGGTGCAGGCACACACTCCCAGTAGTGGGCAGAGCAATCAGTGAGACCAGGCCAGGGGGGCCAGGCAAGGGCGCACACAGGCTTGCACGGGGCAGGGAAACCAGTAAGACCAGGCCAGGCCCTGGCAGGGGAGCACAGGCAAGACCAGGCCCTGGCATGGGTACACATGCAGGTCCAAGTGAGACCCACAGTGTGGAAAAGTCTGAAGCAGCAGTGAGCAGCTAGCAGTTGGTAAGTTAGGTGAAACATCATTGAGCCCCAGAGCACACACACACAGAATAGAAGCAGGCGAGTATGCCATTCTATATCAAAGGGCACTGGAGAACTCCACTAACAGAAGAGCAGCCCCAAGCCCCCACATCCAAAGGCAGGATCAGTTCCACACCTAGCACAAAGCCCACAGAGAACTTGGCTGGAGTACACAGCAAACTTCCAGGATCTATCTTAGACCCTACCGCAGAACTGTGAACACCAGAGGAATTTTACTACTTTTATTCTCCCTTCTTTATCTGATTGGCTATCCTGTTCCTGTCCTGTTGAATTCTGTCTTGTTTTGTTCCGTATTTTCTGGTTATTTCAGGTTTTTTGTTCTTTTCATGTTGTTGTTGTTTTTCCTATTTTATAGTCTCTTTTTCATCCTTCTCTCTCTTCCTTCTTTTTTTCACTGTTTAAATTTCGTGTTTCTTTTTTGTTTTCTTCTACTGATCCTCTTTCTTTCCTCAGCTACCTCTTGAATTTATCATACTTTCATGTGAGTAAACATTGTCTCTTCCCGTTCTGATCCACTTCAATACCCCTTCACTTTCTCTTTCATTCTTTCCCTCCTATGTCCTCCAGTTTCGCAAAACCCAGGTTACCATCCTTTGACTTGCACTCTTGATTCTACTATATTTGACCTCATTCATCACTTTTTCTTGTACCCTATCTATCTTAAGCTTCAACCCCCAGCACACAAAAGGGTAAAATCACTAAGAGAAAAAAGTCACAGCACACAAGTGCATAGTATATGTTGGTTTTGTTACGTAACTTTAGAATACACACCTGTGGTTAAAGATACCAGGGTAATAGTGTCCACACTTTTTCAGTGGCTAAGCTATACTTGAAACTGTTGTTATTGCCAACTGTACTACTTTAGCCAGGATGCCATACACATATTTCATTTTTCTCCCTTGCATGATGACACTGTGTATGGGGTCATAAACTTCACCACAGTCCAGCACCAAAGGACTAGGTGCTGAGCCAAATGATAAATTTTCATCCTTAACAAATGGAGAAGGTAGGTTCTTGGGATAGACACAAAGAACCATCTATATTGGGAAGGCATCCCTGAAGAACAGACATCTAGGGAAGTCTCAATACTAGTCATAAAGCTATCTACTATAAGAAATTGGCAAGCATCAAAATAGAAAACAAAATAAAATTAAAAAGAGAAAATAGAAGATGACAAGACACAGAAAAAAATGCAACCCCAGACTCCCAACCTACCCAGGACAAGCCCAGAGCACAATGAGATAGATGAAATTGAAAGTCAAACACTGGAACTTTCTGAAATGATAGCAACAAAAGTGAAAAAAACAAGTAGAAAATGCTATACAAAAAATAATCTCTTAGGAACAAAAAGAAATGATACTCAAAATGAAAGACATTAGAGTAGACACAGATAAAAGAATAGAAGAGCTTAGGAAAATGATAGAAACCACAAATGTCCAACATAGGAAAGAAATGGAATTCATGAAACATATCCAAACAGAAACCCAAGAGATTAGAACCACCACTGAAAGTATACACAACAGATTGAACAAAGGTGAGGATAGACTATCAGATCTTAAGGACAGAATTGCAGCTAGTGATCATTAAAAGAAAGAAATTCTAAAAATAGCATGAGACCATGAAAAACCAATCCAACAGGTACAAAATGAAGCAAAAAAAGAACAACATAAGATTGACTGGGGTCAATGAGAAAGCTGGAGATGGTGTGAATGTCATAAAAAAAAAAACTCTTACTAGAAATAACGGCAGAAAACTTCCTAAGCATGGATAAAGAATTTGACATACAATTAAATGAAGCATATAGAACTCCAAACAGCCATGACCAAAATAAATCTACACCAAGACATTTAATAATCAAGATTCCAGAAATTCAGTACAAGAGCAAAGTATTAAAAGCAATTAGAGAAAAAAATAAATAAGTTATAAAGGAAAACCTATCAGAATCACAGCAGTCTTCTCAACACAAACTCTCAAATCAAAGAGATCTTGGAGTGAGATATTTCAAACCATAAAAGAAAACAAATTCCAATCCAGTTTGATATACCCTGTAAAACTATCTTTCAAAATTGATGGAGAAGATCAGGGATATAGTTCAGTGACACAGCACCTACCTAGCAAGTACAAGGTCCTGAGTTTGATTCCCAGTACCAAAAGAAATTGACAGATAATACTTTCATGAACATAAAGATAAGTCATGGAGAATACTTCCATGAAGATACTTTCATGACGAAGAACACCTGAAGGAATTCATAACCACCAAATCAGCTCTTCAGAATGCTCCAAAGCATATACTAGAAAAAGAAAAGGAGGACCACAAACACAATAACACCACTAGAAAGAAGAAACCAGGCAGGGCAAGCAATTAAACAGAGGGGAAAAACAGGAAACCAAACACAGGGAAATAACATGAAAAAAATAAGCCAGTACATATCAGTTGTAACCATCAACATAAACAGACTCAATTCACCAATTAAAATAAGCAGGAAGAATGGATCAAGAAGCAAGATCCAGCC
>RJWT010051612.1:0-10698 GCA_004365215.1 Cuniculus paca
AACTCCGTTTCAGAATTTCTTATGATGAATAGCTGTAAATAAAACCTGTAAGAAGTCAGAACTAGATCTGGTATTTTATTGATTAATTATCCTTGAGCAAATTTGTGTATACAGATTGTGAATTCTCAATTCATTATATTGTTTGTTATCCTCATAATTTTATTTTTCTAAGAATGATGTTTATATCTAGCAGTTTATGAGAGAAATAGTCATATACATGAGCTCTGGGTTTATATCTATCATCTAATCTGTATCTGTCTTTTCCACTGAGCATGCAGTCCAGGGTCATTGCTTAAAGGAAAAATGGTATGTCTTCTCTGGGAAAGAAGGCAATTAATTGCCCACCAACATTTCCTGTCAGGTGTAAATAAGAGCAGGGCAAACTTAAAAGAAAAGAAAAATTCACAGTAACAAATCTTATTAACCCATTTATGCTTCGCTGTTCCATGGTAGTTTTCTCTTCATTATATGTATGTATTCTTTCTAAAAAACTCTGATACTCAAGTCAAGATTAAAGTAGCACGATACGATTTTAGAGTGTATTTGTAACATTTACAAATATGCTGTAAACCAAATATGTGCTACCAAGCCAAAAGAAACAGTAAAAAGACAAAGCCACTTCATTACACCTAACAATAATAAATTACATAATTACACTTTATTGCTATGAAAAGTAAAGCAAATGGTAATTTAAAAAAACTGTAAGCACATTCTAAGTGTTGCTTCTTAGCATAAAATTTAGTTATTATTGATACTACATGAATCAGTAATTAGAAAATGTTTAAGGAAAAGCCCTAGAATGGTAGTAACTATCCTCATATTATACCGCAAATCATCTCCTAATTGCACAGCTTGCATTCAGGTTAATTGTGGTGCAACTGTTAGCTTAGCTCTTCTTCTATGAAGTTGACACTTACAGTAAAAATTGCATGGTTCATAAGTAAGTTGCCTAATATCACCAGTATATTTAAAATAGCTATCTACAGGTTAATTAAGTGTTTCTTCAGATATTAAGATTCATTAACATTGGTAAAAAAATTCCATTTTAATTCACTTTAATATAATTATTAATTTTGTTTTAATCCAAAACCACTGAGCACTTAAGGGAAAAACTGTAGAAATTATATTTAAGAGACATTCATATGTTTCCTTAAAATATTAGTGAAATGTTAGAAATTAACATGAATATCAAGAAGATACATTAGAAAATGGAATTTTGAGATTTAAACACATAACCTGGACTATTATATGCTTATAAGAAGGAGGTCCCAGAATATTTCCTTGAGGCAGAAGATCCAGGGAGGAGACTCAGGAAGAGCTGGCTTCTTTGTGTCAGCAGAATAATAATCAAGGATTTGATTGCATTGGCTTTGTTTGTTCTTCTTTTGCTGTTTCAAAATGATTTATCTTGGAAATTTTAAACTGGAAAGAACTACTAGATACATTTATTGAACAGAAAAATAAATTATATCTCAGGCAAGATAAGCAATATGTGTTAAGAAATCGCCTAGACAGGGCAGTATTCTAATGGTAGTTGTTTATCTTAATTTTATGACTGTGGATTTTATTATTTCAAAAATAAATTACCTATTTAAGATGGAGAAGATACTTGCTATTAGTATTTTTTTGGAAAATGTGTGTGTGTGTGTGTGTGTGTGTGTGTGTGTATAGCAGAATTGGTATTCCATTAGAAATTTATTCAGCTACACTGAAAAGAAATCCTCCTATCCAGTTACTAATTATTAATTACCTGTTAGAGATATATGGTAAATTTATTAAAATATAGGATTAACTTTATTACATATACTAAAAAGAATTCTTTTCCAAACTTTGAAATACAACTAAACAACTACTGAAAAATGTCCTTTGAAACCATTTTGATACCCACTCAAATAATCCAAAATTCAGTATTTCACAATTTCATGTGACCATAGCCTTCCCTTATAACACTTTTTTGATTAGTGAATGGGAATCAAAACAAATATGAAAGAAAATTACCAGAAAGAAGGAAAACTGTGAGGTTTTGAAACATCAATAGGTAATTCATATGATTCAAACAAATAAGAAAATTATTAATCACTTGACATTTCAATGTAGTCAAATGTTTGCATCTAAAAAAGGCATAGTGATGAATTTCTATAATAAAATAATTTTAAATTATATCTTCTCTCACATACCCAGAGCTCCACAAATCCTCACATTAAATATGCAACATCATTTAGTTTCTTTTATATATACCTTTTGTTTTACCTCCTGTGAAATAGTTTCTGGAAGTTTTAGAAGACTAGTAATCTAACTTATTTCACTCTTTTACTGTAGCAACTAATGTTTTCATAGTAGCAAACACACATAATCATAATGGGAACAACCTTAATCTTTACACTGAGTAATAAAAAGTATTTTATCTTCACTGAGAGGGACTAAGTCTGTTTTATAGGTTCAAATAAGAATAATGCTTAATGAAACCTTTTGTTCCTCCATGCCTATGAAGAGGCCCTTATGCTTTCTTACAATCTCCAGACAGGAAAATTACAGAGCAAAGGCTGCCTGCATTGGAACCTAGCAAAGATTTCTCATGTACTAACAACTGCACTAAAGGCCGGGGATCTAGCTCAGCGGCCTAAGTGCCTGCCTGGCAAACACAAAGTCATGAGTTCAATCCCCAGTGCCGCCAAAAAAAAAACAAAAAAAAACAACTGCCCTACACCGAACACAATACAGAGTTTAGTAGCTAAACTCAACCCTGCAAGCACAGTGTAAAATTTAGGTGTATGGTATTCCTTATGAAAATGCATTAAATGCACACACTAATTCTTTAGAAATTTCTCTAGACTCTTGATCAAAATGCAAAATATATTATAGCATAAATAATTTGATTATTTTTTTGTCTACAATAGAACTTGATGTAAAGCTGAGGAAATATAAAAATGACACTGTTGACTAAAACAGATGTGGATAAGAGGGAAGAGAAAAAGCAATAGAAAAATGTGGGAAAATTATAATTTTTCAACAAACAATCACTAAGGGTTTTAAATTAAAGTTCAGTCATAAACCTTACTACATTCCAATCGAAATACAAAACCTACAAAACTAAAGCAAAAGTCAAAAATTGTATACAAGTAAAAACATTTAGCCAACATAAAATAATAAAACTAAATTGGTAAAACATATATATGTTTTTATGCATAAAATATATTTTGGGCTATATTTTAGCTTATATTATATATCACATGAAAACCTAATTTTCTATTATGAAGTTAACTTTTATCAGTGTGGGTTGGCAATGAAAACTTTATAAAAATATCTAAAACTACATTTGAAATTAAAAGGATAAGAAAAATATCCAAAGAAATTGATACATATGTTTGGAGGCTATATCACAGAAAGTGAAGATAAATGGAATTGAGCTAAATATAACCTCTCATAATAAGTAAAATTTTCAGAAGAAAATTTTCTAAATTCTAAAGAAATAAATTTCTAAATTCTAAAGAAATAAAATTAAATGAGTGACAACTGATTCCAATTATTTCTTATAAGTTGCAAAAATGGAAGAATAATGAAAAATATTTATCAATATGAGATTACCAGCTTCAGTTCACTTTTTTCACATTCTGTAATAACTCCTTTATCAACCTCTTCTCAGTGAATATGTGTAGATAAATATAAATGAATATTTATAATTTGGCCTGTGCATGTCTTGGTTACTTTTTTCTCATTATTGAGACAAAATACCTGATGCCCAAAAAGAAGGAAGGAAAAGTTTATTTGTCTTACAGTTTTTGGAGGTTTCAATCCATACTCAGCTGGCACCAAGGCAGGGTGGTGTGACTGAGAGACAGTCATTCATGGCAGCTACGAGTGACAAGAGTGAAGGGGCAAAAGAGGGAAAGCATGTCTCCTTCCCTCACTTATATTGTATGCAGGGTATCCACCCTTGGGTGAGTGTAGTATTCACATTCCCACCCAGTGCTAGACAACAAACCAATCACAAACACTAGATTCAGCTTCCTCCATAACTGCATGAGACTTGGAGGGCCAATCAGACACAAACCATAATGGTGCACAATAATATGTATGTATATGAATAAATCTTACATAAATATTAAAATTTTAAATTCCTGAAATTTTCCCTCCAAAATTTTAGGTTGTATTATAGGATATATTATGTGTGCTAATAATAAATTCTCTATGTTCTTCATTTACTGAATGTATTGTTTGGATAAATATTTACCTAACATCAAATATGTGATACACATTGATGTGTGTGTCCTGCAACGTTAAAGTGAATAAAACAATGTTTCCTGTATGGGTAGACTTCATCTTCTTGAGGAAAGATACAGAGGAAAGCAATACATTTTTCTTAAGGTACAATAAATGCTAAGAAAAAGTAGTAAGACAGAAAAACAAGGACCATCAGGATGAGGACCATTTTTAGATAAAGTGTCTAAACTAGACTTGAAAAGTAAATTTGTGCAGACATTCAGGAAATGAGAAAACAATTATGTAAGTATTTGGAAGAAGAGTATTCTAGACGGTTAGCAATACAAAGGGATTGAGGCAAAAAAGTGTATTGCACATTAAATGAATAAAAATAAATTCAGGAATCTGAGGCAGAGAAGGTGACTAAAGATGAAGTGAGAAAAGTAATGAGGAGTGAGAACTATGCAGTATCTTCCAGATAATAGCAAAGACTTTCATTTTTGTATTGAGAGAAGACTTCAGGAAACTAGACAGAGTTAAGCAGCTTAAAAGTAACCTCTGAAATCTAGCAGATGTATAAATGTGGCTTTTATTAGTATGGATAAGCAAGCAGAGATGGTGAGCAGAAGTTGACATCTGGATATACTCTGAAGTAGAAACAATGGAATTTATGACTGAACCAATGTAGGAGAGAAAATTGATATCTCTTGCTAAGAGTGTAGAATGCAGATATCAGTGACTTAGATGAAGACAAACAGAAATACAGCTGGGGGAAAGTCAAGAGACAATTTTACTGAAATGCGTTTTGACTATTATACATTAAATGCTAATGTCAATTAGTTATATAGGTCAAAATTATATGGCAAGGGCTGGCCTTATAATTTATCTGAATTAGAAAGTTACAACCTTCAAATATTAGATACAATAAATAAAAGATCACCACTGTGTATAGTATGCCATCTGTTGTATAAAAATGGGGACATTAGAACATCTAATAATGCACAGATAAAAATCTTTGGTAATTCACATAAGAATTCAATAACAGCATGCTATTCATTTGGGGTAATATAACTGGGCAGAATAGAAGGACAGGATTTGGATTGAGATATTGTATAACTTTTTATACTTTAGAAAATGATTCAGGCATGATTGTATGTCTCATAAATTAAAAATAATTCAGTAAAATTATGGTAAATAAATTTAAATTCCATAAAATTTTCAAGTAAAAAGCATCACAACCAAAACAAATAAACAAAACAAACCACTTATTGAATGAATACTTACAGTTTAATTTTTAGGATTTCACTTTCAGCAGTAGGAGTGTAACATACGGTCTAATGGACACATTCCTTACTTTTCTACTGTAAATTTGTATGTTAGCATAATAGTAGCCAGCTGTATGTCCCAGTACTTTTCCCTGAACAATACAGGAAGCAATTTATGTGTTTATTCACTTGGTATGACGAACGGTAAAATGTGTATACATGTGCAAAAGTTATATAACAGAATTTTTACCCACAGTATGCTTCATCTAACTGTTTTTTTGTATGTCTATTCATAGATCACAGAAAAAAAAATAAACCCAAACTACTCCAGGATTTGTAAAACAAACAAACAAACAAAAATACTTTGGATTTTTCTGGTAGAAGTAGCCTTATTAATTACAATGACTTATAAAATGCATAGTTCCTTTATTCATATGATGAAGAAAGCAGCAATGTGAATACACGTTTGTCTAGTTGAAATACTGCAGAATGGCCACAAAACCTAATGGAATGATCCAATGTTAGAATTAGGTCCAAAAATATAGTGAAGGTCTGTCAGGGGTTTAACTTATTCTACAGAATGCCAACACTGCCATTCAATGTTGGAAATTATAACAGATTAAATTCTCCAAGATATTTTGAAATATACAAACACTGAAATGTGAGTAAAACATACTATATGCACCAATAGTCATATTCAAAACTGTTTTCATTATGACACCTCACTAACTGATCTGACAGCTTACTTTATAGGTCTATTGTACTTAGTAGGCATTTCTCATGGTAATTGCAGGAATGAAAAACTTATTGAAAAGTGATTGATCAAAATATGGCATAGGCAGAAGGATTACTGCAAGTTTGAGACCACTATCATCTACAAAGTGAATTCAAAACCAGCCTGAACTGCACAGTGAAACCCTGTCTCAAAAAAAAAAAAGGCATAAAAATTTATGGCATTTTAGATGCAAAGTCTTACTATGCTTTCAATTTAGACGTTTATCTTGGAACTCAGTCATCAGGTCCTTATTTGTATGGTAATAAACTGAATGATGCTATGAACAGCCTTGTTTCTGCCATCTCCCAAACTAAAAGGAATGTGACACTTGACAATCAGTTTACCAGTTTCCAACTGTTGTTACACTTACTAACAGAGAACAAGGTGACCAGTGCAGGAACTGTATGCAGAAATTCCAAATAAAATGTTGCAATTTCAAAACAGAGAATTATACCTCGATTTTCAGCAAGACAGTGACATTGACCTCATATATGGTAAAGAAAATCAAACTGGTACTGCTGATGTCAATGTTTCACCATGACGGAAATATTAAGAGGGAAACCTCAGTAAAACAGAAGCCTGAGGTGAAAACTTTCGACAACAAAACTGAATGTGAAGTAAATGTTGTTGATGAATTATACAGCAACAATGATGTCACTTGAAGCACAAAGCATTGGCCAATGGCTGTGCTTTACTTGATAGTAAACATATGCAGTATAGTTTGAGAGTTTATAAAGAAAATAATAAATGCAAATTATCATGGAGAAATTTTCGTAGTGGGTTGGGACTGGAACTCACAAAAAGATGATTTACAGTAGAGGAAAAACAAAATGTTTCTGCCCAAAAAATTACACGAAAATATTATGAGACATACTGGTGAACTGACCGGTGAACAGTTAGTTGCAGCACCACAAAAACCTAGTAAAACAACAGGAAACAAAGCAGATCTCAACTATGCCCTACCAGAAAGGGCAGGAGATTATCTTTTTTATAGCTTAGTAGTACTCCATTACATAAAAATACCACATCTTTGTTATTCATTCCTCAGTTGATGGGCATTTAAATTGTTTTCTAAGATTCAGCTGTTACAAAAATTGTGCGGATATAAAGACGGATGCACATATATTGCTGTGGTAAGATGTTTATAATTTTTCTGGGAAAATACCCAGAAGGGGAATAGCTGGGCAAATGGGACCTCTAATCCTAGTTTTATGAGAGTCTCCACACTGATTTTCACAGTGGTTTCACCAGTCTATACTCCCACCAACAGTGCAGAAGAGTTCCTTTTCCCCCACACTCTTGCCAACTTTTGTTCTTGGTTGATTTCTTGATCTTGGCCATTCTTCTAGAGTGAGATGGAATCTCGGTGTTGTTTTAATTTGCATTTCTTGAACAACCAATGATGTTGAACATTTTTTCATATATTTATTTGCCATTTGTATTTCTTCATCTGAAAAGTGTGTATTCATTTTAGAAGCCCTTTTTTGGATTGGGTCTTTGAATTTGTTCGGGGCTGTTTATGCATTCTAGGTAGAAGTTCTTTGTCTGAGGGACAGTTGGCTAAAATTTTTCCACTCTGTGGGTTGTCTTTTCATTCTTTTGGTGATTTCTTTTGATATGAAAAAGCTTTTTAATAAGATGAGATCCCAGTTGTTGATTCTTTGAAGTACTTCCCATGAAGTTTGATTTTTGTTCATAAACGCTGCCTACCACTATGTCTTCAAGATTTCAACTTACTTTTTCTTCCAGTAGATTTAGTGTTTCTTATAGGTAAATGGATGCAATTAGAGATCATACTAATAAGTGAAATAAATCAGATGCACATGTATAAACATTATATTTTCTCCCTCGTGTAAGAAATTCAAAGAATTAATAATATTCAAAATGTACAATAGACATTGTAAAAGGGGAAGAAACTGCTCAAAAGTAAAGAATAATTGGGATGGGGAAAGGAGAAAAGAAGGAAGCAGAAGAAAAAAATACATATATATTCATGAGATAGTAAAAATAATTATACTACTAATTTCTTTTAGTTCAGTGAAAAGAATGTTTTATGATTATACTGGACGATCAATTTTGCAGGCTTATGATTTGTAATTTGAGCAACTACTCTGAAGATACCAATACACCATTATTAACCAATTTTTTTTTTTTTTTGGCTTCTTGAGACAGGATCTTGCTGTGTAGTTCAGGCTGACCTTGAGCCCACTTTTTATCCCAGGTTGGTCTCAAGCTTGCAATGATCCTCCTGCTTCAGTCTCCCCAGTGCTTGGATTAAGTGCACCACCATGCCTGGCTATGTTAACCATTGTTAATTTCCTGTTGTCTTCTTTTGAAATTTGTATGATTGTTTTTATTGTTCTTTTCTCTTTAAAATACAATAAAAAATTTAAAAAATTATAAAACCAAAACAAAGAAAGAAAAAAGTACTCTATAAAATTTTAACATATATATATATATATATATATATATATATATATATATACATATATATAGTGAAGTTTTTCAATATACTTAATTGCAAGGAGTATTCATATCTTACAAAGGGTTAGTTTAGTTTTAAAACTGGAGGAACACTTGAAAAAAAGGGACAGGAGCACAAAGCATATCTGCTATCAGTGTAAGTGATACTTGTGCATGGAACACGCAGTTGTCATGTGTGAAGACTGCCTTGTGTGTGACATTTGAAGCAAAATTATTTCTCTAGTAGACATTTGTTTGTGTTTATATTGTAGTGCACGTAGGTTTTTATATTTGATGTTATCTTTTAGGTTTTGTAAGTAAATAGCTGATTTGAAAATGTTGCTATCTATTCTAAACACTCATTATATATTTGACATTTCATTTTATCGATACCTTATTTTCCTACTAGGTGAATATTGACCAATAGTAGGAAGTTCTAGACAAAACAGGACTTGAAAAGAGGAGACAAGACTGTCGCATAGGAAAGGAAAGCTAAGCATGTGTGCTGTCAGTGTAAGCAAGACTTGTGCATGAAACATGCAGTTGTCATATGTCAAGACTGCCTCCTGTGTGACAGTTGAAGCAAAACTCACTTTTATTATAGAGTTTTATTGATATTTTCATTGTAGTTCTTACAGGAGTTTATTTCTGATGCTATCTTTTAGGTTTTGTAAGCAAGTACATAGCTGATGTGAAAATATTGATGTCTATTTTAAATGCACAATACATATTAAGAATTTAATACTTTAATGAATTTTTTTGTTTGTGATAGCTACACACACTGTATAATGTAATAACCTCCTGAGAAAAAGTAAGACCAATGAAATGTCAAGTATGTCCTACAGAAAGGCCAGGAAAGGAAAACATGTGCAGTCAATGAAAGTGACATATGTGTATGGAATGCACTGCTGTCATGTCATGTATGCCGACTGCCTTGGGTGTGACAATTGAAGCAAAGTTTATCTTTTTTTGTAAAGTGCTGTTGGTATTTTCATTGTAGTTCATATAAAAATTTACTTGTGTTGTTTCATTTTAGAATTTGTATGCTAAAATCAGTGTTGAAAATTTTGATTCCTTTGTACAAACAATAGATATTAAAAAGTCAAGACTTCATTTTTGTAATTTTTTTCTGTTAAGTACTCATTGTTTAATATAATACAACTCATAAAATTAAAATTAATAATTAATCAATAGAAATATTCTAAAAAATAAACATCTCTGCACCTTTATGACAAAATTAGTATTATGCTCTGTGGGCTAATTAGTTGCTTTATTTATAGTAAATCAAGAATTGTTCATTAAATGTTTATAATGTTTGAAACAACCTCAAAAGATTCTTGAATGATTTATAATAATTTTAATTAGGTCACTCTAAGCAGGTGTTCAATAATAACATTTGTTCAGAGACTTACAGTTGCAAATTATAAAAATCCAATCAAACTTTCTTTAAAGAAATGAAGAATATATTTTAAAGTTAGCTAAATTTTAGCTTTCAGATACAGCTAGGTTTTGATGATCAAAAATTTATTAGAAATGTTTTATCTTTTTCCTTGGTTATTTTACCTGGTTTCAGGTAGTTCTTCCCTTTTTCCATTTCTTGGAAGAAACACATTCTGGTATCTCCAGGATTCTATTAGTTTTAGTTTCTATGAACTCACTAGGCAAACTTCTTCTACATAGTCCTAGCAAAATTGCTAGAGAAGAATCATGGTATCAACCCATGACCAGTGTCTGCAATCAGAAGTTCTGTGTGCTCAGTTTCAAATAGAATAATTGGAGAATTAAGGAGGAAATGCTGAGGGTTATGGAGGAACTGTTTATCCAAAAAAATAAAATAAAATGAAATGAAATAAAGAAAATTAAATTTCAAAGAGTAGAAAAATAGCTGATGATCTTTACTGCTATCATCGATAACCAGTCTTGATAAATACTCATTCTAATAAAATGATAAAGATAATTCTCTTATAGTAGATTAAACATTAAAATCTTCTAAAC
>RJWT010051613.1:0-10680 GCA_004365215.1 Cuniculus paca
TTGTCAACTGATCTTAAACAAAGTAACAGAAACAGAACCAAACTTCAGACTCTTGATCTACCATTACTTCCACATAAGGCTTTGTCCCCTGAATTCCAAAACACTGGTTGAAAAAATGTGTAATATTTTATTTCTTTCATTTTAAAAATCAGTCTCTTCACAAATCAGAATAAACTAGCCTGTTTCAAAAGCTTCCCTAACAAGAAAAAACTGGAGTTTTAAAAGTTACTGTAGTTATCATTCAGTGGCAACTAATGTGGCAAAGAAGTTGAGGGACTAAGCCAGGCATGATAGAGCACCCCTTTAAGCCCAGTACTCTGGGAGGCTGAGGCAGGAAGACTACAAGTTCAAGCCCAGCCTAGGCAGCTAAGCAAGATCCTGTCTCAAAATAAAAATGAGAGCCAGGGATATAGCTCAGTGGCAAAGTACCTACCTGCCAAGCGCAAGGATGTGAGTTCGAGTCCCAATACCAAAAAGAAAATGAATGGACGTACAAATAAATTCGTGTTTATTCTGAGATTTCATCCACCAGAAATACGAAATGAACACAGAAAACAGCACAATCCTTTAGCTGCCCACTGTGCATAAGCTCCAGGTGTTTTTGAGGTAAAGTGCAGCTCTTACTGCATATGTGCTAACCACCAAACATATGTCAAACATGAGCTACCATTTTTATTAACTTATCTTTGTTCTCAATCTGTCACTAATAACATTTTTGAATGTTGTACCCAACCCTATTTTCTCCATAAACCTCAGGTTTTTATCTCATAAGTCTGCAGGGCTCTGACATGTCCTGATACTACAGAACTGTCTATGCATTAAGGAAATACATTCTGATTAATACTTAAGCACTGATAATCAAATGTGACCTTGGAATAGTCAAGGAGTACTCTAAAAAACAGTACCATTTTAAGTACAACTCATTATGATGGAAAGAAAAAACAAAATTTTTTAATGGAAAGGCAGCCATGTGTGGAAGTAATCTAAGGGTAGACTTTTTTTCCCATAAGTCTATTGTTTTTCAAAAGCAAACTTTCATTTCTTCTTTTTTATGTAGTCAGATAAAACCTCAAGTAAGATTGTAGCTCCACCAGAAGATCTCATGGTAATTTATCTTAACTTACCAATTTATCTCAAATAAACTCAATTTAAGATTGGTTCATACAAAACTAACAAAAACATCTCAGTCACCGCAGCAACCAGATAAAAACATTGGCCTCACCATAATTTATTTCTACAAAGCAATTTTTATTTTTCTTTTAAAAAAAAGAGATTGCTTTATTAAATTAAAATTTTAAGGAATTATTTTAACATAGTAAGGAATGAACAAGGTAATTCATACCTTATCTTGGGGAAAATACCTAAATGCAACAAGTTAAACTAGTTCGTTTAAAGTTACAACTTTAAAAAAATAAAATAAAATAAAGTTACGAACTTATTTACTGTGGTTGTATTGTTTCGAGGCAGGGTCTCACTCTGTATTCCAGGCTGATCTTAAACTTGCGCTGTGGCCCTGTGTGGTCTTGTACTCTGATGGTTCCCTGACTCAGCCTCCTAAGTGCTGGGCCAAGCTACAACTTTAAGACAAGTTTGTACAGCCTGCATCATCAATAAGAGAGTTTCAATATTTATGTGTACAACTGGCATTCCAGGGAAATCCTCAAAGTCAAAAACACAAGCATAGCATAACGTGTCTTCCACACCCTAATATTAAGACCTCACTCTTTACACCTCTTCGACTGCACTTCTCAACGTCAGAACTGGCAAACGACATTCTTTTCAGTAAGAATCTAAGTTCTTCTCTTTTCTACAGAGACACTGCCACTAAATAGATGGCAACTTGCATCCAGACGTCAATGTTGGCAGCTCTCTACATTCTCTGACCGCATGACTTGCTCTTTTCTACACAGACTCCCCAGTATACCTTGCTAAGTTCTAATATGTACTTCAACTTAATTTTTAAATTTTCTGAAAAACTCATAAAGCAACTCTAACCTACAAATTTTCCCAATTCCAAAATATACACAGTGGTTCTCAACCTTACCAACTGCAGAGCTTCAAGAAATGACACATGGGGGTGGGGATGTGGCACAGCGCCTGCCTGGCAAGTGCCAGGCTCCGAGTTCGATTCCCAATACCCACCCCCCCCCAAAAAAAAAAGAAAAAGAAAAGACACATGACCAGTCCTTACTATCTGGAGATTCAATTCATCAGGCTCCTCACAACAAACTCATGTTAATCTCGATACTTTTTCTCCAATGCTAAAACCACCAAAAAAGAAACAATAATAGTATTTTCTTCCTATTAGGTTTTTATGATGAGAGGAAGACCATGTAAACAAACTAATACCACGATTTAAATGATACAAATCAGTGACGGCGAACCCCTTGGAGCTTTCAGTGATATAAACAGCTTGCTGCAGCATGCGTGTGCTGTAGGTTCGCTACCACTGGTATAAATGAAATTTCTAAAGTCCTACCAGACAATCCAGGCTCCATCCAGTATCCTACCCAATTACCTCATGTAATAATGAAAGCACAATACCAAGACCCAGACTAATTCCCTTCTCCAAAAATACTTATTCAAGCACACAATTCAAAGCTCTTTCTCCTGGCCTGTAATCACTGTTTTAACACTCATTGCACGCAACAAACATGTATTACGTATCTACTATGTTACCTCACTTTAACAAATGTGAACACAGCAACTAATAAGAGTCCATACCCTCAAAAAAAAAAAAAGATATGTGAAAGGTATGTAATAAATGAATACACACGTAAATATGTATTAAATGGTGGTAAATTACATTGAACAAAAATAAAGCAAGAAAGAAAGAAATAAGGAAATAAGGTTAGGACTGGTCACTAGGGAGGATAAGGCAGGAGGATCACCACACATTTGAGGACCGCCTGGACTACATGGAGGGATCCTGTCTCAAAAAAAAAAAGTCAGGACTAGGGATGTGGCTCTGTGGCAGAGCACTGGCCTAGCATGCTGGAGGCCAAGTGGGTACTGCCTGCAACTAAAAACAAAGTAGAGGCATACTCCTGTTCAAAGAAGGCCTTTTGGTCAGGTGTGGCAGTGCATGCGTGTAATCCCAGCACTCGGTAGGCTGAGGCAGGAGGATTGCTTTGAGTTCGAGGCCAGCCTGGGCTACAAAGGGAATTCAAGGCCAGCCTGAACTGCAGAATGAAACCCTGTTTCAAAAAGACAAAAAACAAACAAAGAAGGCCTTTGTACCTATAGCATGTAAAGGCCACCTGAGCACTGTTCTAGAAGAAACAAGAGGATTCACACCAGGTCCTCATCTAAAGGAAAAACTTCTGAACAAGCAGCCCTTTGCATACAATCCTTACATGACCTAGCTTTTTATGTCCAAAGCGCTTTTATGAACAAAGAAGATCTATGTGAACCAATGCTCCCCAGAACTGCACTAAGAGAAGCAGAAGCTTGAAAGGGAGGAAGAGGGCACACCCAGGAGGGACCCTCCCGCTGAGCGAGCCCGGCCAGGAGCTCTCCGGCCTCCCTTCGCAGGGACACAGCGTGCACCTCGGCACACACAGCCCTTCCACCTGCGCGGCAAAGCAAGCGTCGGGAAGGCAGTGCCATTATCCTCAAATGCCTAGTTTGCCGAAACCCCAGTAAGGACCCAAAAGGACAGTAAGGCTTTCAAATATCTACAGAATAGAACACTACATTTAGTTCTCTATAAGGCAAGCTTTTGTCTGCTTTTCTGAGAATACAGTGCTGCCTATTACTACTGAAAACTAAAATTGTGGTTGCTATTTTACTGGAATACCATATTCCCTGCTAAATAAGTATTTTTAACCTAATCTCCTGAACCATTTTTTAACTATTTAAGGTTTCTAACAATATACTTTAAAATACATATATTGTCAATTTAAAATAAAAATATATTTATTTCATTAACAGTATATCACATTCCACAAAGAATTTAGAGTAGAAATTTAAAAGGAAACAAAAGGTGAATTCACATTAAAAGGTTTTTACTTTTTACTTTTCAATATTTTTTTTTTCTTTTTCTTGGTACCAGGGATCAAACTTATGACCTCACACTTGCAAAGCAGGCGCTTATGCCACTGAGCTAAATCCCCGGCCCTACTTTTCAATAGATTTTTAGACTTCTTACAAGATTGTGACTTCTACAATAGAATATATTTATATTAAAACAAAATTACATTTACTTTTATGGTAATTTTTCATTTTCCAAATTGCCTTTATTTTTATAAATGACAAAACTGTACATATTAATGGGGGACAGTGTGATCTTGTGGCACCAGGGACTGAACTCACAACCTTGCGCTTGCCAGGCAGGTGCTTAGGCCACCGAGCTAGATCCCCAGCCCTTGTGTTTTTGAGACAGGGTCTCACTATGCTGTTTCAGGCTGGCCTTGAGCTCACTTTGTAGCCCAGGCTGGTCTTGAACTCGCAACGATCCTCCTGTCTCAGCCTCCCAAGTGCTGGGATTAGGCGTGAGCCACCACACCTGGCGACAGTGTGATATTTCAATACATGTATACAAGGTATAATGATCAGATCAGGGTAATGAGTACATCCATCATCTCAAAACATTTATGGTTTTTTCCTGTTTCAAACAGCCAAGACTCTCCCCACTAGCTACTGTGAGATGACACAACTGGCACTAACCCTAATTACCCTCCTGTGCTAGGGAACCTTAGAAGTTCTTCCTCCTATTCAGTTGCACTCCTGTACCATTAACCATACCTCTCCATCTCTCTCCCACACTAGTGTGCACATGTCCGCATGGATGGATGCATGGATGTTCGCTTGTTTGGGCAAAAATGGGAGGTTGAACCCAAGGCATTCACACTGAGCTACATCTCCAGTACTTTTTAATTTTTTAACTCTGAGTCAGTCTCTCACTAGGTCACTAATTTGCCCAGGCTGGATTGGAACTTGCAATCCTCCCGCCTCAGCTTCCCAGATGACAAGCATGTGCAATCTTGCCCAGATCCACCACTCTGCAGTACTTTAAAACAGAAGTTTATTATAGTTTTAGGCACTTGCCTAGCATCCATGTTCTTGTTTAAATTTTTGATTGCCTACTGTGTATAAAAGGTAGAAATTTGCTGTTTGTTTATATTTTTGTCATACTGTTTGTTACAATCTAAAGATACACAATATAGCCAAAAGTGTATTAAAACCAACTTCCAAGTGTCTACACTCAGCTGCTAAATTCTGTCACATATAAATTTAAGTTAAATCACCCAAACCTAGCATGCATAAGGTTTGATCCCCAGCACACTAATAAAAAATAAATAAATAAATAAAAATAAAAATAAAAAATCAAATCAGCTGACCTTTCATGTGCACATGGAAACCTACTTGTTAATGATCCCTAGTAAGAATTTCACCCACAACTGAAGTTAACCCTAGGGTCATTAACTGTAAAAAAGCACTTTTCAATGGTAATAAAACATATGGGGCCAGGGATTTAGCTCAGTGGCATAAGCACCTGCCTGGCAAGCGTGAGGTCGTGAATTCAATCCCTGGTACCAAAAAAATAAAAATAAAATAAAATGAAGTGACCTATCTACAATATTTGCAACCACCTAACAATTATTACAACTTTGTTACTCCCTCTCTCTCTTACGCCCCTCCCCAAAACAGTTAAACACTAAACAATGATGTAAGTGCCCTGAAAAACAAGTCTGATTCCTGACTTTAACACTAGGTGTTAACCTTAACCTCAGTCTGTTTGTTTCATAAAAATGGCCACCTTGAAAAGCTTCAAGATTAAGAAAGGACTCTAAAAAGTGTACCATGTTCTTTGGAGGCGGGGCTCAGTAGCAGAAAGTTTGCTTAGCATGTGCAAATCCCTGGGTTCAATCTCCAGTCACAGGGAGAAGGAAAACAATCTACTGTGTCCAAAATGGTAAATATTCATGTTTGAATTTAAATGCACTAAAACTTTCAGCTCATCAATTGCACCAGCCCCATTTGAAATGTGTAGCCAATGGCTATATTAGAGCTCATAAAGAACATTTCTGTGATCACAGGAAAAAAAAAAATTTTTTTTTTTGAGACATGGTCTCACTATGTAGTTCAAACTGGCCTGGAGTAGCCTGGGCTGGCCATGGTGATCTTGCTTCAGCATCCCAAATACTGGGATTACAGGCAGGCACCACCACACCCGGGTTGATCACAAAAAATTCTATTGTGTGGTGCGTCTCTGGCATCTGGGTCAGAGCCAGACAAATGGTAGGTTTTCAGTAAATCACAAATATTATCACCATGCTATGCTCATTTTTCTTAACTGCTTTTACAGGAAAGTAAAATTCTATCCCTCAGACTCATAACAACATAAATCATTCAAGCTAAAATCCAAACCCACACTTATTAATAAGGTAAAATATTTTAAGTGTTCCCATTTTGGATTATTTTTCTTAACTCACACTAACATATTCAGAGTACAAAAGAGAAGGAAGACACAACAGGAACAACCAACCTAGCAATCCCTTCCTGCAGGGGCTGGTCTAGCTTTCCAGAAAGGACTAAAATCTAAAAAGATGTCTTTTCTCCTACCTCACAACCTCGCCTTTCCTATCCCAAACATAGGTCATAAGAAAGTGGTGCAAGCCAGGTATGGTGGTGCACGCCTGTAATCCCAGCACCCAAGAGGCTGAGGCAGGAGGATCATTGCCAGTTCGAGAGCAGCCTGGGCTACAAAGTGAGTTCAAGGCCAACTTGAACTGCATAATGAAACCCTGTCTCAAAAAAAAAAAAAAAAAGACAGGGCCAGGGATCTAGCTCAGTGGCCTAAGTGCCTGCCTGGCAAGCGCAAGGTCATGAGTTCAATCCCCGGTGCCACAAAAAAAGGGGGGGGTGCAAAGACCCACAGTACTTTCAAATTCTCTAGCTAAACAAACAGCATCAAGGGTGGACAAAGTCCACAATTTTCTAACAACCTAATTTTTCAAGTAAGTTAAACTAGTGTTAAATAACTACAACAAAAGAAAAAGAAAGTTTTTGGCAAACACAATTATTTTGTTGTTGTTTGCTTGCTTGTTTGAGACAAGGTCTCTATGTAGTCAAGTCTGTACTGGAACATGAAAGCCTGACTCAGCCTCCAAAGGGCTGGTATCACAGGTATGTGCCACTACACTGGAGTACAAACACAATTCTTTTTTTTTTTTTTTTTTTCAGTACCAGGGATCAAACTTGCAACCTCGTGCTTACCAGGCAGGCACTTACGCCACTGAGCTAAATTCCCTGCCCAACACAATTCTTTAAATGAGATCTTACATAATATATATCACATTAGCCAGGCATGGTGGGCACGCCTGTAATTCCAGCCCTCAGAAGGCTGAGGCAGGAGGAATGTTGCAAGTTCAAGACCAGCCTGAGCTACAAGTGAGCTCGAGGCCTGACTGAACTGCATAGTGAGACCCATTCTCAAAGACAAAAAAAAAAAAAAAAGCAATCACATTACAGTCATCTTCTCCTTTCCCTAGAAGAATTATAGACAAGAAACATGCAGATATTGTGACCAATTTATAACAATACTTAATAAGACCCTAAATTAGTATGGGGGAAAAAGGGCTCAACATGCAACAAAATTTAATTTTAGGTACTAACCAGCCTAGAACAGACTGCTAGAAGTCAGTGCGGAAACTCTGAAATTTTTTTTTGCGAGCTAATATTTAAACCATGTTTCATTTGAAAAATTAAGGTCAAATATTTCATTATTTTGAAATTGAGGATGTCACTGTGCAACATACGTGCCACTGTTGCCCCCTGATTGACGTGTTTTGAAATTTTTATCTTTTTCTTTTTCACCTTGAAATAAAATGGATTTAGAGAAAGGAAAAAAAGGGGAAAAAGAAAAAAAAAAGGAATTGAGGTTTTAATTTTTTAGAATTTACAAACTAATTTCAGTTCCTAAGTTTACAAACAAGTATAGTACAACAAATAAGTCAACAATTCAAAAACTGAATGCTTCCAGAATGCTTTACCAGCTACCAAACTACTAATATTTGACCACAAAGTCTAAGAATGTTCAACTTTTCCTTTATCAGGTTGGATGGGGGGCCAAAATCAAAAGAGCTAATTTACTATAAAAGCTGAGGAAGAAGTCATCTTCGTGGCATTTTGTTTTATTGCAGTTGCTGTTTGTTCTGAGACAAGGTCTTGTTATGTGTGTAGCCAGGGTTGATCTGATACTCGTGACCCTCCTGCCTCAGCCTCACAAGTGTTGATATTACAGACATGAGTCAAGGTATTCAGCTGTGTAGATACAATTTTAGACAAATACTAACTACCCTTTTGGTGAGTAATATTTTTCTCTTTCCTAAGGGAACAGAACAATAAGGACCTTATATCTCCTTCCCTTCTCTTTCATTTATTCCAATAAATCCTTCCATACCGTGATTTCAGTAAAGAAATCCTAAGATGCTTAATGAGAACTGTCATTGTAGTAAAGAAACCCTAAGATGCTTAATCAAGAACTGTTATTCTATGAATGTTTAAATAAACTGTGATAAATTTGTATCATGAAATAGCACTCAGTAACAAAAAGAAAAAGATAACTGGGTGTGGTGGTGCACACCTGTCATCTCAGCACTCTGGAAGCTGAAACAAGAGAATCTCCTCGAGTTCTGAGGCCAGCCTGGGCTACACAGTGAGTTCAAGGCCAGCCTGAACTACAGTGAGATCTTGACTCAAAAAAAGAAAAAAGAAAAGGAAAGAAAACAAAAGGAAAGGAAAGGAAAGGAACAACTTAGATAAGCTTGAGGGAATTGTGCTGCATTAAAAAAACCAATTCCAAAAAGCTTCTACTACATGGTTCTTTTTAGTAAAGACTTTGAAATGACTAAATGAAAAGATAAATGACCAGTGACTGCTACAGGTTGGGGATAAAGGATAAGAAGGAAGTGGGCAGATTTTGGTCTAAAGGGGTAACACAGACATGCTTTGGGCTGATGGGACTGTTCTGAGTCTTGACGGTAGAAGTAGAATCTACACACATAACAGCATTGCACAGAACTACATACACATGAGGGCAACCCACTCAGGACCCCTTCTGTCCCTCTCTTGGACAGAAGTTTTCTTTCTCTCAATAAATATATCCTGCTCATAAAAAATTAAAAAAAATTAAAAAAAAAAGAACTACATACACATGAATGAGTACAAGCAAAATGGGAAAAATCTGAGTAAGAACAGTAGACAGAGCTGGGCCTGGTGACACAGGCTTATAATTCCAGCACTCGGGGAAGCTGAGGCTGGAGGATCACAAGTTTGAGCTCTGCCTGGGCAACCTAAGAAGACCCTGATGCAAAAATAAAAATAAAAGAAGGCCAGCAGTGTAGCTCAGTGTGCAGGCCCCAGATTGAACCTCCAGTACTGCAAAAATAAATAAGTAAATAAGCAGTATCAAGTCATGATTATGATCTGTAGGTTCTGCAAGGCATTATATAGTGTTGGGAAAAGTGGGTAAAGGGTACAAAGGATCTCATAAACTGGCAAACTACAGTTACCTCAAAATGAAATGTTTATATTTTTAAAAACAATGCTAACCGTTGGAAAAGTCTGAATATGAAATGAAATGAGACAATATGACTGCTAATGGTATTATTGTTATACAACACAATTCTCTCTCCCTTTTTTTTTTTTTTTTGGTCTTTTTGAGTTTAGGCTGCCCTTGAACTCAACAATCCTCCTGCCTCAGCCTCCCAGTGCTGAGATTACAGGCAAGCGCCAACAAGCATATTGTTACAATGTGTATTCTTAGGAAATGCTTATTTAAGTACTAAAGAATGAAGCATTATGCCAATAGATTACTTTGCTTCACATATATGAACGAACAGCGAGAGAATGCAGGTAAAGACAAAATTTTAAATGTAAAAAGGAATTTATTAGTGTTGCTGGTACGCTCAATTTTTCATCTTGATATTTTCACCGTGAAGAGCTGAGGAAGTGCCTGGGAGTATAACTCAGTAGAGTACCGCTTATGCTTGGCCCTGGGTTCAATACCTAGCACCACATAAAAAGGGGAAGGGGGCCAAGGAGATATATTGTAAGAAAGCTAGGTTATACTTCTCCTTGTTTAAGGTCTAAAAAATAAGGGCTGAGGTTGTGGCTCAGTAAGACACCTGTGTAGCATGGGCTAGACCCAAAAAACAATTACTGTTCTAAAACTATGCAACAATCCCACCTACAACTTCAATTAGTCTTAAAAGGTCGGGATAACTAAGAGTTATGTGGAACTGGATATGACTTTCTGTTATTCAACATGAATTGAAATCGTAGCACTTGATAGGCTGAGGCAGGAAGAGTCCAACTTCGAGGGCCTCCTTGGCAACTCAGCGAGACTCGATCTGTACCACATATGGGTATTTTTGGTTAAAAAAAAAAAAACCACTGTGATAAGGATGATTATTTCTAGAAAAACTGGGTCCTCAGAGTTCCACTTTTCAAAAAAGTGACACGAATTATAACCGTAAGACTTTTCATACGCACCCTCCAAAATTTTAGTCTTAAGTTTGGAAAGTACAGTTAATTCTTTCATAAAGAAAGGTTTGCCTTTAAGGCGCACCGCATCCCACGCTAAACACCAAACGAAAAATATGCTACAATGTATTAATTATAGCGCCAAGGCTACAGCACATATTCTACAGTATAAACAGCCCCTACAAACAT
>RJWT010051614.1:0-10678 GCA_004365215.1 Cuniculus paca
GGCCACGCAGATGCTGTTCTCAGCGCGGTTGTACTGCCGGATCAGCTCTTCGCAATGCTGCAATGCTCTAAAATGGAGACAAACACGTATCATTTCTGGCAAATAACAGAAACTATGCAACACACTTTATTTCCTGGGCTTACGAGCTGCCAGATTCTTTTCTTCTATTCTGGAAGTTGTTTTAACTATTAAATGATGTACCAAATAAGTCTTTGTACCACACTAGACATCAAACGTTATTTTACTTTGGAAAAACTTGGTAAGTGAACAAAATTTCTTCAAGGAAAGTTAAAATTAAAAACTTATCACATCTGGGAGGACTACAAGAAGAAGCCAATTTGCCCTTCCTTGTAGCCATGCAAGCCATGCAGGCCCCAGGAAGACAGAAGCCAGTTTGCCCCTCCTAAGAGCAGACCAGCGCGCCGGCTGAGAATCAAAACCACCTCCCCAACCCCCAACAAGCAACCAGCTGGTTCAGAGGACAGGCTGAGTTGATAGCAAATGAGGTACAAAAACAACTAAATGCTTATACTGTTTGACTGACTTTGCAGGCCTAAGGCCGGTAGTCTGAGCATCTATTAGGGGGATAACAGTGTGCAATATAGCAAATCTGGGGGATTTCTTTGTTTTGTTTTTGAAATCCAATACTGTTCTCACTGTTTAGTTTTGTTCTGATTTATTGTTTTATTAAATGTTCTGTTTCGATTGGTTTTATTCTGTTTTGTTTTACTTGATTTTATTATGTCTGATGGTATGGTCAACTATTGTGATGATAACAAGAGATATTATGGTAGCCACTGTAGATTTCTTATCCTGTTTTGAAGTTCCATACCACTTTCACTGTTTTGTTTTGATTGGCTTTATTATGTTTTATCTTGTTAGGTTTTATTCTCTTTAAAAAAAAATAAAAATTAAAAAAAAATTTATCACATGCTGAATAGAGTGGCATGCCTAGTTCCAGCTCCAAGGGAGGCTGAAGCAGAAGACTCCTTAACCAGGGCTTCAAGGCCAACCTGGGCAACACACCGAGACCCTGGTTCAACAACAGAAAGCCCTCTCAGCATGCACACTTGGTGGCACACACCGGTAATACCAGCGTTCCGGAGGTCTGAGGCAGAGGGTCACTGAGTCCAGCCTGGGCGACCTAACCTCAGTGAGACCCCGTCTCAAAATAGAAAACAAAAAAAGCTGGGGATGTAGCTCAGTGCCAAGGCCCCGGGTTCAATCACCAATAACAAAACAAACACGTTGCTGGCAGAAGTTTCTATCTGTACTGCCTATGTAAGTTTTCCCACATTTCCCAGATCTCTCCAACCCAAGAGAAATATCTAATATGCATTAGAGTGAATCATTTTTTAACTTGAGATCAAAGCGACACGTCTCTTGGCAGCTATACAAGGGTTATGACCCACATCCAAAAATTCTCTAGATTCTACCAAAAACAACAAGAAACCAGAACCCTAAAGTAGGCTCCGTATTTCTGAAGGTTTTATGGTTTTAATGCAGTACTGCAGACAGAACCAGGGGTTTACACTGGGCTACCTCTCCAGCCCCTCCCTCTTTGAGACAAGGTCTCATTAAATTGTCCGTGCTGGTCTACTTGCGATCCTCCCGCCCCAGCCTCTCAGAGTGGGAGACTACGGGCGTGTGCCCCCGTATCTGGCTCTGAAGGCTCTCTAAACCATCAAGTCCGTTTACTGTTACTACTACTGTGTCTACTGAACCCGGCGTAACGCCTGGGTAATGGTTTTTCTAGTGCAGTGGTGGCAAACCTATGACAGGTGTACCACAGTGGGCTGTTTGTATCACAAAAGGTTCGCCATCAGTGCTCTAGTACACCAGAGATCAAGTAAGCTGCGCTGGTCAGTTTAGTCTTCATGCGCCACACGCCGCGTAAACCTCTTAAAGTAAACCACCATGTTTGACCCTTTCCTAGCTGGCTACACTTTAAAACACGCTGAAGAAATCCGATATGGTCCTTCCTAAATAATTTTAAACTCTTTGGTCAGGAAAAGTGTTTCTCATGATGTCTAACTTAGGTAAACAATTCGTTCTCCTGATGTTTGGGGACATTTACAGAATTATCCTGTTACTCCTGAGAACGCAAGTGTCCTGAGGCAGCAGAGTTAACAAAGACCAACCCTATGACATGCTATGCCTGCATCTGTTATGGTTCCACTGAAAAATTCGACAGAGCAGGTGTGTGCTCTTTCAAATGTTAATTCCAACCTCTTCTGCCACTTCTAAGCCATCTGGTGTGAATGTCCTCATCACAGGGAAAGAACTGACCTGTCACACTAAACACTCCTTTTCTCAAGGAATTTATCAGCAGTTATGAGGTGTGCAAAAGGCCCTCTTTTTTGCTTTGTTTTGAGACAGGGCCTCACCATGTAGTCCAGGCTGGCTCTGAACTCACTATGTAGCCCAGACTAGTCTTTAACTCATGACCATCCTTCTGTCTCAGCCTTCTGAGTAATGAAATTACAGGCATGTGCCACCACGCCCAGCCACAAGAGGCCTTTTAAAATAAAACACAATATACAGTTTTATATATTAATTTAAAAAAAATAAAAAATTTAGAAACAGAATCAGCAACAGATTTACCACCAGAATAGTCCTTGGTGAGGGAGGGTAACACATGGTAAGAAATAAAGGAAATGCATGTGTAAGGGTACTAACTGTGCTACAAAATTTACAAAAGCAAGACTGAAAAGGAGATGGAGGTGATATAACATTTGGACTTATTTAAATGACTGTAGGAAGAAGAAAGGATAAGGTCATAAATAAAAACAAGTCTGGCCATGGCTGGCAATAATTCAAGCTAACTAACACACACAGAAAGGTTTATTACAGTACTTTGCCTACTTTTGTCTAAGTTTGAAATTCTCCAAAATGTAAGGTAAAAAGACAGGTAAACTCAAGTCAGACAGCACCAGGCCTTCCTTTGGTAAAGAAAGTGGACCTATCCAAAGACGACAAGGAATCACCGAGGCTGGGGTTTCAGATTCTCCTTTCCAAAGGGGTGACCTGGAGAAAGCTGACTCCCTGTGGTACTGTGCTGGCTAAGTGAAAGGGCAGAGAACTAGGGCAAAGGAAAAAAACCAGGCCAGAGCTATCAGGACGATGCAGCTGAGAGGAGGAGACGTGGGATGGGAGAGGCCCATGTACCCAGGTGACAACATTAGCCTGATTGTGATGAGCGCGGGGCGGGGAAGGCGTAGTCGGAAAGCTGCTCGGAGCTGGGGAAACGGGCAGCAAAAGAGTGCTGAAGAAGAGCACCAACGACCACAACGGAAAGGAGCAGAGCTTACCACACGCTGTGCACACACCCTTCTGGAGCTTACACAGTAACTATTCAGTATCCATAATACCCAGAAGATAAACCCTTCAAAATCCGCTGTATATATGCAAGTACCATTTGTATACACATATCCTAAAATGTATCTATCTATGTATTACATATTAACAGATACATCAATTCACTTCCTTCTAAGTACTGCTCTAGGTGGGTAAATTATTACCCACCTTGTAATAAACCTGCAGCAACTAAGAGGCTTGTCTAAGGTTACACAGCAGAAATTATGATGCTACCAAATCCACATCCAGGTAATGTGGCTCCAGAATTTATACGCCCAACTTCTGCTCTATGACGTACCAGCATTAACAGAACTTAACAGAGACTTTATTTCCTTTATGAAGTGAGACTGTAGAAAAACTTACTTAGCTGATGAAATAATGAGTTGTGAATCTTTATATGCTATTAAGTAGCTCTGATTCTCTGGATTATGCACTGTTACCTAAATGAGAAGAACATGAAATGATTATGGCAATTCATATCTCTTATTTATTCAAGTTAACACCATATACTAAGTTCCTTGTCATTTAAGAAACAGTTCCTGACTCAAAAGGTTCCAGATTGAAAAGAACGAAGTCATCAATTTATCATAAAATTAAGATGTCACTGCCATACTCATTCATAATATATCCTTTGCTATACATTCACTGTAATGAACTGCTAAGCACCCTGAATGTTAGAAATCTCCACCTTATAAATAGATGAACACTTTAAAGTTTGTAAGTGGATTCATTTAGTATATGTATTTCCTTTACTAAGAAGTAATACCTGTGATCTAATATGTCCAAAGTGTCCTAGAAGACAGAAGACACAATTTCATCTACATTAGGAGGCTCCTGACAATGTTTCCTGAAGCACCTAGCTAACCCAACCTAATCAACAAAAATTACCATCCTGAAACTCACTGGCAGTAAAACCCTAAGCTATACTGAAGTCGGTTAAGTTATTCATAAAAGCCAAAAAACAAAATATACTTATGACAATATATTTCAAGTTGTGACCACAATCTGATTTAAATAAAAGTGAAATAAATGCTTATTTAAAATAACCACTTCCTGCTGGGGATGGTGGTATAAGCCTCTAATTCCAGCACGCAGGAGATTTAAGGTAGGAGGATTGCTGCAAGTTCAAGGCCAGCCTGAACTACAAAGTGAGACACTGAAACAAACAAACAAACAACCTTCTAATCTTGAGGCCCTGGGTTCAATCTCCAGCACACAAAGACCACCCTGATTTTGCTGAACTACTGTTTTCTGCAAAAAGGTTAATGTAGGTAAGCAGAATTTTGCATTATGCAAAGAGTACTAAAGTTTGGCACACAAACTTTATCGATAAACTTACATATAACGTAACATTTGGAGCAATAAAATACATATTCTTAAAATAATAAAACGTTTGTTTATATATTTAATTATTTTTTTAAGACAGGGTCTCGCTATGTAACCCAGGCTGGCCTCAAACTCACAGTGATCAACTAGCCTCAGTCCCTGAGGGCTGGAATAACAAGTGTGCACCACCATGCCTGGCTATCTTTTATTTTTTGAGGCAGGGTCTCACTACATAGTTCAGGCTGGCCTTGAACTCACTATGTAGTCCAGGCTGGCCTCAAATGCATGATGATCCTTCTGCCTCTGCCCCCCCCAGTGCTGGGACTACAGGTGCGTGCCACTATGCCCAGCTAAAATGTTCATTTAAATCTTTCATTAGTAACTGGGTGCTCAAGGAATGCACAAAACTTTAATCTGCATTAACAAAAGCAGAGCTCCAGGGATCCAAATATAAAATACATGATGGTTACACACAACAATCACAAGCAAGGCTGAATGACTTGGGGGCTGGGAGTAGAGTTCAGTGGTAGAACACTTCCTGGTGCACACAAGGCACTAGGCCCAAACCAGCACCAGAAATAAAAAGGGGGAAAAAGATCGGACAACTGTCCCCCAAATAGTTATCCATACTTACACTTTCTAAAACTCGTAAACATCTCTCTGCTCCCCATAACGAGGCTACCAGTTTTTCTTCATCCTCGTCTCTACTTAAATGATCCACACATTCTTTGACTAGGTGAAAAGAAACGGACGTCAGTTGCAGCTTAATGCCTCAGGACTTAACCCTTAGCAAACCTTAAAAGTCATCAGCTGACATGCTATGAATGTGCGGGAATCTCCGCAAACATAATTTCTTCTATGTCTAATACTGGGAGATGGTGAAAAGTATGGTAATATGTTTCCTTAAACTCCCAATGTCACAGTAGTAATAACTTCTACTTCCGAAGTTAAGAGACTTGTAGGATGCTACTAAAAGGAGACCTTTTCAAACTGAAAAAAGTGATTTTGTGTATATAAAGAGTATTTTCTTCATGCTGTAAATACATAAAAACATTTACACACACACACACACACACACACATATTTATCTCCATTTCCATACCTTTATCTACAATATGATCCAGACCACCCAGAAGCCGGAGTTCTTCTTTAAACCAGTCTCCTGCTCGTTTAGAAGTAAGGGACAGCAATGTCTCCATCGCTAAATGCCCAGTCTAAAAATCAGAACACACACACCATTTGTGAATACTGATTCTTAGTGATAATTCTGAAGTAATAGTTTTAGAGACTGTTGTTCTTTACAAAAATCTACCGCATGCTACTATTTTTTTTAAATAGAACAGTAAGTATTCCTGTAAGTGCAAATGAGCTAGCTAACTTTTATCAAAAGAGTCTATGTGGAAAAGATGTTTTAAAGGGTCAAATGTGGGGCTGCTGAATCAAAGTACCCATGTTCAAGGTTCTGGGTTGATTCACCAGGGAAAACGGAACAAGTTAACAACCCTAGGAACCAAGTGAGGGGTCCCAGTTGCCCTGCATGTCGAGATCCAAGATTACTGCTTTACCCCGCCAAAGGGTGGCCACCCACTGGTTTGCAGTCTTCTGGCTATAGTAAGTGTGAGCATTGTTCCCATTACTGTAGTTAGCCACATTTCCACTTTGTGCACCCTGTTCCTATTTGTTGGCCAGGTTCCTGTTTTTCCTATCTACCCTAAATACAAATCCTTTGCTCAGTTAGGTGTTGTGGAATAGTCAGTCTAAACTTTAGCCTGCAGGGTTGGCAGCCCAGACACTCCTGAAGTGGCCACCATGACAAAGCACACTACAGTTAACTACCTTCAGTGTACTGTTATTGACTGATATGCCTTGGGATCACCGCTAGAGGGCGCACAAAAGGTATTTAAAGCCAGGTTAAAAGAACGTTCTGTTACTTCACTCTCCAACAGCGTACAGATGCTTCCCAGCAAACACTTTGGCGTAACAGAAGAAATGCTTTAATTAGCAAAGCCTGAGAAGACCTGGTTTTCTTTCCAAAGCTTCTGCCCTTCAAAAGATGCAAATTTGTATCCTGGCCTATATTATATTTGGAACAGAATATAAATTAGATACTTAGAAATACAAACAACAGGTCTTCCTAGTGAAAATCTTAGTATCAATTTAAAAGAGGGACCTAGACGATTTTACTCTATTTTTTTAAGTTGTTCAAGTTGAGAGGTAGAAAACTAGACTCCATACTACAAATACAAATTTCCACGTCCACGTCTCATTTGAAGCCCCTCAGAGGGAAGCTTAACGACAAGTGTACCTTGGCTCAGGTGCATGAGCCGAGCCGCAGCAGTGCTGCAGGTGCCCACAAAGGCGGTCTGGTTAGGAAGAAAGGACATAAGCATTTAGCACAAATATAGTGAAAACTCCTCCAAACTTTTCTATGTTAAAAAGAAACTTTACTGTCTGTTTTTATTGGCATAAAAAGACTGGTATTTTAGGCAATCTTCAGCATTATTAGCTAGCGTTTAAAAATAGCCTATTAAGCATTTTATTTGAAAGATATCATTGATCAGAATACTGTCCCGGGTGTGGTGGTACACACCTGTCATCCCAGCACTCGGGAAAGGCTGAGGTAGGGGGATTGCTGAGTTCAAGGCCAGCTTGGGCTACATAGTCAGTTAAAGGCCTGGTTGAACTGCATAGCAAGACCCTGTCTCCAAAACAAAACAACAACAAAAAAAGACTACTATGCAACTGTGTTAGCTCTCAGTTATTTCAAGTTGTGTATGCTAATACTGTACTACTACTTAAAATTATCTTTCCTTGGCACATTAACAATACCAATATATTTCAAGGGCAAAGTTAAGATATTCATATAAAAACAAAATTCATACATAGTTTTCTTTGAACAAAACAACTTATGAAATATGTGTTGTACAATTTAAAAATGTCTGAGGATGAAAAAAGAGACTCCTAAAACTGGCCCCTGTGCTATCCGGTTTGAACCAGGTTCAGGAATTTCAGGAAGAGAATGGAATTATACCTAAACATAAACCTTAGTGTGGACAGCCACCTGGATGACTCTCCTTGAAAGAAGAGCAATTATCTCCACTTTGGCTAAACCTGGCCCTATCTCTGTGTACTGACATGTGCACAGCTGGTCAGGTCATTTCTTCATCCCTTCAACTGGCTTTAAGCAGTGTGAAACCAGGCTGGCTGAGGAGCTGATGTGTAAACTATGAAGCAAGGCGACAGTGCCCAGTGACTCCCAAAATAAGTAGATGAGCCAGGCGGGATGAAGAGCCACCACTCCATGGCTGTCACCTGGGACCGAGCCTCAAGATACCCTAAAACGTTAGATACTACCTCAGCTGTGTCATACAGATTATTCGCTTTGCATATCGCAGAGGTGATCTCAGGTCTCCTACCTGGCCCAGCTCTCGGCATTCACGTATTTCCCACCACTCTCACTGTCACTCACTCCCCAGCCACTCCCCTCATGAATTAATAAAACCTGCGTTGGGCTCTGGGTCATGGCCTTTGTTCTGATGAACCTTCAACCTGGCTGGACTTAGGAGCCCTGGCTTGGACTCAGGACTATAATTACGTCTTAATGTCTTTATTCTCACTGTGGGTTACACAGGAAGTGGTAGATTGGAAGTAACTTATTGGAATTCCAGTAACTTTTTCACGGGATTACAAATATAAACTTCCTGGTCTGAGACAAGGACCGGGAAGGGCTCTCTATACCTTAGAAAAATTTGCCAAGCTGTAAACCAAGGCTAGAAGGCTGAAGAATTTGTCCCAAGTCACACAGCCATGGTGACTAGTCCAAAACTTTGTGAAACGAAGTCTCATGATACAACGGAAGGAAGGACAGAACTCACCGTTATGTTTTCCAGATCAAGATGCTTATTGTGTACAGTTTCACACAGTCTCCGGATTTTCTCTTTAATTTTATTCATGTCCTTCTCATTCAGCAGCTTAGCTGATGAAGCATCCTGTTCCAGTTCCAGGAGTCGGATCATTAGATCTAGGCTAGCTCTGTCGAGATCCATGTTCAAGCGATCTCGACTCAGTATGTACATGAGGGCGGCTGTACAGAGGGACAGGTTCTAAAGAGGACCAGGAAAAGAGAAAAAAGCGTTCGTGTAAGTTAAGTTCTGACGGTTGGGAAACAAGACCAGCATGGATGATGCTGGCATTTTACAGGTTAAAATGTGTAAAACTCATGTTGCTGGTCATGTTGGAAACTTTGAAAATGCTTGATTCAATGGCCTCTCTAATCTAGGGAAACATGACTATTAAGTAAAGCACCATTTCTTAGGAATTTTCCTTTCTATCCACCTTCCCTATGTGAATGTTCAAAACTGGATGAATATAAGCCAAATTACTATTTCTTTGACAATTTTGAGCTACAGTTTAAAGACCATTTAATGCAATACAGCTCACCTCTTATTTATGACATAGAGACACCAATTTTCAGTTCAAAACCAGTTACGTAAATGTTTCAAAATCTGCAACAAATACTTAGCACGTTTTCCCCCTACAAAATACACACACACGTCTGTAATAGTATATAAACCTCAGATAACAAAATAAATGTATTTGAGATAATTTCTTTAAAATAACCAAATGTGGTTACTCAATATTTTCCCATTAACTATTAATAAAATATCCTATCAAAAATCACTGAGCTCAGTAATCAGCATACTGTTTATAACAGGTACTGCAATCTGCAAAAGGTGAAGGTGATGTATTTTAGATTAATGTCAAAACAACCTTCAGTACCCATGGGTTCAGACAATAGCAGAAGAAAACGCACCCGCACAGAACGTGCACAGACCTTTCCTGTCACCACTCTTCCCAGGGCAAGTGATGGGCACGAAACACTCTATATAGCGATGATCTGCAGCTCCCGAGGACTAGGTACAGCACCTGCAAAACCTGTGCCCTTTCACAGAACTGAGCTGAGCACCCAGAGATTCTGCCACCTCTGAGTGTCCCAAACCCATTCCCCATGGATAACCTCTAACAAAACGACATCGAAGATATTCTGTATTTATTTCAATGTACAAAAACAAAATAATCTAATGGCTTAAACTTTGAAGCCCTCAAAGTAGAAACACTTCAGGAATTTAATCAAGTGACTGGTTAAACGTTTACACTGCAGACTCTTTTTGGAAATGAAGGTGCCATAGTCAAAGCCACGAGGGGAAACCCCGAGCCGAGGTGACACAGTAGTGCCTTAGACTGCTCTCACTGCTTAACAAAGCCAACTAACTGCACCTGCCTGCTTCCCAGCTCTTCCCCCTCATTGCCACCTCGCCGCAACCTGGTAATAGTTACGCTCTCTCAGGATTATACTCGTAAGAACTTCTGCTTTCAAAAGACTCGGTATTAGACTAATTCTGTATCATCCACTCTGTATTTGGAACCTAGTTTCCTTGAATAACCGTAATTAAGGTCACCTCAAAATACCACTGTGATAATGGCTAATGCAAGGAAGACTACTTTTCCTAGCTTTTGACAATGGTAAAGCTTTTATTATATAAGCATTATTATTAACAGAAAACATCAAAGGCAATTTAAATGAAGAATTTATTTCTATTCACAATATGAGCAATATAATTATCTTCCAGTTTCAATACTGGCCAAAAAGTTTAAGGAGTTCAAATCATTAATATCGAACAATTTTTTTTGAATAGAAGATAACATGCTTACAGAAGTAAACACCCAGTATGGTATGTTAGCTATGGTAAAAGAATGAAAATTTAGCCGGGCGTGGTGGCTCACGCCTTTAATCCTAGCACTCGGGAGGCTGAGACGGGCGGATCATTGTGAGTTCAAGACCAGCCTGGGCTACAAAGTGAGCTCAAGACCAGCCTGAACGGCATAGTGAGACCCTGTCTCAAAAACAGGGCTGGGGATCTAGCTCAGCAGTCTAAGCGCCTGCCCGGCAAGCGCAAGGTTGTGAGTTCAATCCCCGGTGCCGCAAAAAAAAAAA
>RJWT010051615.1:0-10676 GCA_004365215.1 Cuniculus paca
GAACATTTTTTCATTTATTTATTTGCTGCTCGTATTTCTTTATCTGAGCAGTGAGTATTCATCTCGGATGCCAATTTTTAAAATGCATCCGTGAATGCAGGAGACCTGATTTTTTTCAATTATTTATATGTTCTGAATAGAAATCCTTTGTCTGAGGGAGAGTTGGCTAAGATTTTTTCCCAATCTGTGTGTTTTCTTTTCACACTTTTCATGTGCAAAAAACTTTTTTTTTTTTTTTTTTTATACCGGGGATCACACTCATGACCTTGTGTTGCCAGGCAGGCACTTACACTGCCGAGCTAAATCCCTGGTTCCTAAAAGCTTTTTAATAAGATGTCATCCCAGTTCGTGATTCTTTGAAGTGCTTCTCATGCAGTTTGGTTTTCATTCATGAACTCTGATTACTGCTATAACTTTGAGATTTCTATCTACTTCCTCTTCTATTAGATTTAGTGTTTCTATTTTAATTCTGTTTCTATTTTAGATCTCTGATCCATTTTGACTGTGGTTTAGTGAATGGTGATAAACATGGGTCTAGTTTTAGTCTTTGGCATGTGGAAAGCCAGTTTTTCCAGCACCATTTATTAAAGATGCTGTCTTTCTTCCAGTGAACATGTTGGCCACTTTGTCAAAGATAAGGTGGCTGAGTGTCTTTGTAGTTGTGTCTGCATCTTCTAATCTGTTCCACTAATCCTAAGGTCTGTTTCATTTGCCAGTAACATGCTGATTTTATCACAGTAGCATAATAGTACAATTTCAAGTCAAGGACTGTGATGCCTCCTTCCTTGCCTTTGTTGCCCAGGATTGCTTTTGCTATTCTAGGTCTCTTATGTATCCAAATGAATTTTAGGAATGTTTTCTCTAGATCTGTGAGGTATGCTAGTGGTGTTTTGATCAGGATTGCATTAAATCTGTATAACAGTTTTGGGAGTATGGCCATTTTCACAATGTTGGTTCTTCCTATCCATGAACAAGAGATATCTTTCCATTTTTCGATATCCTCTTCAATCTCCTTTTTCAGCATACTATAATTTTCATCATATAGATCTTTTACTTTGTTATATTGATTCCTACTTATTTCATTTTTTTATGCTAGTGTGAAGGGCATGGTTTCCTTGATTTGTCTTTCACTGAGTTTGTTAATTGTGTACAGGAATACTATCAATTTTTGAGTGTTGACTTTGTATTCAGCTACCATACTGAGTTGATTATGAAATGTAGAAGTCTCTTGGTGGAGTTTTTGGAATCTTCTTATGGAATATCATATCATCTGTGAATAATGACAGTTTAACTTCTTCCTTTCCTATCCCTATTACTTTTATTTCTCTCTTGTCTAATTGCTCTGGCTAACATTTCCAGAAATATAGTGTATGAGTGGTGATAGTGGAATCCTTGTCTTGTTCCTGATTTTAGATTGAGAGCTTTCAGTTTTTGGACATTTAGAATGATATTGGATGTTGATTTATCATAGATGGCTTTTATCAGACTGAAATAGAGACCATATATTCCAGTTTTCTGTAGGGTTTATATCATGAATGAATATTGGACTTTATCAAAATATTTTTCTGCAGCTATTGAGATGATCATGCAATTTTTGTCTTTGGCTCTGTCAATATGGTATATTATGTTTATTGATTTGCATATGTTGAACCATCTCAGCATTCCTGGGATGAATTCCACTTAGTCATGGGGTATAATCTTCTTGATCATTTGCTGCATTCTGTTTGCTAGTATTGAGAATTTTTGCATCTATATTCATTAGGGAGATTGGTCCATAGTTCTCTTTTTTGGTTAGATCTTTCTCTGATTTTCATATCAGGGTATTACTTGCTTCCAGGAAGGTGTTAGAAGAATTGCTTTCCTTTCAATTTCAGTAAAGGATTTGAGGCCTATTTGCATTAAATCTTTTCTAAATTTCTTGTAGAATTCAGCCATGAATCTATCAGGACCTGGGCTTTTCTTTGTTGATAAGTTTTTTATTACATTTTTAATTTAATTAACTGATATTTGATTATCCAGAATGTTTATACCTTCTCCATTTAATGTTAGTAATTCATACATTTCTAGGAATCTGTCCATTTTTTCTGTGTTTTCCATCATATGCGATTAAAGCTTTGCAAAATAGGTATTGACGATCTTCTGAATTTCCACAGGACCTGTACTGATTTCACCCTTTTCATTCCTCATTGCATGAATTTAAATTTTTCTTTCCTTTTTTCCATAAGTTTGGCTAGGAGGTTATCAATTTTATTTATTCTTTGAAAGAACAATCTCTTCAATTAATTCTTTTTATTGTTTTCTTAGTGTCAATAGAGTTAAATTCTTCTCTGATCTTTATTATTTATTCACTTATATGGACAATGGATCTGACTTGCTCTTCTTTTTCTAGAAATGTGAGGTACAGTGTTAGGTTGTTTATCTATGCTTGTTCTATTTTCTTACTGTAAGAATTCACTGCTATAAATTTCCCTCTTAGGACCCTTTGTAGCACTGGTTTTGTGGTCATCAATTTTTAGTTGTTCTTTTTCATGGAAGTGTGTTGTTTCTCCATTAATTTTGAAAAATAATTTTACAGGATATATCAATTTGGGTTGGAAGTTGTTTTCTTTCAGGACTTGAACTATTTCATTTCATTTCTTCTTAACTTAAGGGTTTGTGTTGACAAGTCTGCTGTGATTTTGATGGGCTTTCCTTTATAAGTGATCGGTTTCTTTTCTCTAACAACTTTTAATATTCTATTCTTGTGCTGAATTTCTAAGATCTTCTCACATGTCTGGTGTAAATTTATTTTGGTTAGGGCTAACTGGAATTCTATATACCTCACTTATCTGTATGTCAGTTTCTTTTCCCATGCTTGTGAAATATTCTGCCATTACTTTGGCAAATAATTTCTTTTATGTCATTTGTGTTGATGCCTGCTTTTTCAATGACACCAATCAGTCTTTTATTATTTTTCCTTGTGTCATCTTGTAACTGTTGAATTGTTAAAAATTTGTTGATCTTTGTTGTTTTCAAGAGATCTTTCCTTTCATTATCTCTAGCCACCATCTTGTCTTCAAGTTCTGAAAGTCTGTGTCAGCTTTCAATGCAATTTTTAATTTCCTGGATATCTATTTGAATGTATTTCATGCATTCCATTTCTTTCCTATATTGATCTTTCATGGTGTTCATCCTCTTCCTTCCATCATCTATTTTTTATCTATCTTTACTCTAGATTTGCTGGGCAATTATTTTATAAATGCTGACATTTCACTTTTAATGGAGAGATTATTTTTTATCTGATTTTCTCTATAGCCTCATGGGTTTGTTTCTTTACTTTGGCTCCTATCATTTCAGAAATTTCAGGTGTTTTTCTTACAATGTTTTTCTTATTTATGTCTCCTGGACTTATTCTGGGTGGGCTGGAGGTCTGAGATTGCATTTTCTTTTTCTATCTTATCATTTTCTATTTCAAAAAAAATTTTTTTTATTTTGTTTTCTGTATGACCCTTTTAAATTTTTTGGTGGGTACCTATATCACTGGTATCAAAGCCTCTCTATGAAAGTCTGTCCTTTAGGGAAATTTCCTGTGTGTAGGAAATTCTTGGTTTGTGTCTGTCCCATGATCTTATCTTCCCAATTAATTAAAAGTGGGGTGTTGATAACTTTTTGACCCAGTCCCCAGTCCTTTGGTGAAGGGCTGTGGTGATGTTATCACTCCAGAGTTTCCCAGTATTGTTAAAGAAAGTTGAACAACTGATTACAGCAGATATGACATCCTAGCTAAAGTAGTAAAATTGCCCATAACAATAGTATGAAACACAGTTTAGAAACTGAAAAACTGTGGAAAATATTGATTTTGTGCATTAGACCATAGGGGCAAAGTCTATAGTTATAGAATAGAACTGATTGCAAATTAGGAGTTTTTTTTTTGGAGCAGTCGCATCTTACATTCTGTGGTGAATGTTAGAATGACAATTATGAAATATGAAACCAAGTTCCTGGTTCTCTCACTATTCCTTCTTTTGTCTTAGATCTTCCCAGTGGGATCATCTCCCTGCCTCCTGAAGTGCACAGTGTAGAGGTGCTTTTAAAGAAAGTGTATTGGTACAAGTTGATGTAAACCCTGTTAGTTCCAGTTAATCAGACTATTTAGCCCCTTGAGATTCTGGCTTCAGATGATATTTTTCTGGCCCTTGGTTCAGTCTTTTCTTTACTGTGTGCTCCACCTCACCTCTCATTGCAATACTGATACTTACAGTTGCCTCTGAGGTGAACTTACTTTTTTGAACTTAGATGAAAATGTAAGTGGTAACTCTGTTTCATCTCATTTTTAATTACTTGCTATTTTTTTAATTTAGTCCTAGCAGTTCTTTAAAAACTGTACTTTATCGGTTCTAGTTGTTTTATAATGGAGGAACTTTCAGAGTATTTAATTTACATTACTGCCTGGAGGCAAAGCTGTTGATTGATGGGCCTCTTGTGTATTCTCATGCTAGAAATGGCATTGTTTTTGAATAGTAAACAACTGCTGTATCTCTGACATCTGGCCTTCTCTGGTGAAGCATAGCTACAGTGCTATAAAGTAAAGTGTGATTGGAAAAAAGGCCAATGATTTCTATTCATCATAATGTACTAGCAGACTCAGACTTCAAGGACTACTTAACCTTCGCTATTCTTTATTTCTGCTGAGTAGTCTCTTGCCTTTATCTGGTAAGCCATGAAATTTTTCACTAATTGTTACTTTTTGCGTACATAAAACATTTGAAACCAAAAAGACTGCTGTTTCTCATTTGTTCTTGGAGTAGTCACATCTTGCATTTCAGTGGTGAATGTCAGAGCAACAATTATAGAATATGAAATCAAGTTCCTAGTTCACATTTCCCGTCCTATTACCATCGTTACTTAGAATACTTTATCTGACCACCATAGATACTGTCTACATGAAAATATATCTGGGATACTGACTGATGTTAGGCACAGAAATAGGTGATCCATAAGAGACTCACACACTTTAATGGCACTGATTTCATGGCATCTTTCAAGGTGTCTGCCCAGTTCATAAAAAACCACTCCCTCTTCCCTGAGAACTATGCCACCAACAATACCATCTTGTCTAGTCTTAAAACCCTGGAAATAATCTTCAAACTAAATGAACTTGGGTTCAAATTATAGAATCAGGGATGTTTACTTTATCAAATCTGAACCAATTAAACTCTGTTGTATAAATTGGAATACAAAAGCATTAGAGGCAAAAACCCAAAAATTCGGAGGCAGAGATACAGAACAAAATCCACAAAATGCTACTTCTGTAGTCTAAAGTTGCTCGCATTCTCACCTTTTTTGGAAGCCCCAGTATTTTCCTTTTTCCTGGATCACTTAATATAACTTAATGTGAAGACGTAGGTGCCCCAACCAGATCCTCCTTCAAGAAGGTATTTGTCATTTTAACTATCAAGAATGTTATCTCCTTCACTGGGGTTTACCTCACAGCAGAGAGCTGCTTTATCTTGAAGTCTTGCTTTCCAGGATGACCCATATCCATTTCTGATCATGGTAAACAGGCAAAATACAGTCACATTTAAGCTCCTCACATGAATATTCCAATAGATTGTATAAGTTCTCTACTTTCTCATGAGTTTAATCAAGGTTTTATCTTGATTTTAATCTCCATCACAAATCTGCTTCTCCATCTGACTGGGTGTGAATCCCTGATAAATTTCCAATACACCAAATTCAGTCTCATCATCTGCTCTGGGAGAACCTAACCTGTAACTTGCCTAGTGCTTAACTCACCACCCCTCACCTCAACTCAGAGAAATAGAATATGCAGACACTGGCCCCCAGGAGATCAGGGTCTGGTTTCCTTTTCACAAAAAATGGAGGAAGAGGGAAAGGGCCAGGAGGGATAAAGCAAGCTTTGAGTTGTGTGATGTCTCATTATGTTTGTTCTTGTCCTTCTTTCTGACTGCAAAAACAACACCAAACTTTTACATACATGAAAACCATGAGATGGTGATTTTTACCCAAATTAGCCTCCTCTCTGGAATTAGCCTTGAACAAAGCCTTTTTTTCTTTTCACCAAAAGTGATTTTCCATGGTTTATTTGGGAGTTGGGAACAAGTGGATCTGAGGAGATGGCAACAACCCTGCAACAGTTGAGTTCAGTAGCTCATGTGTTATTAGGAGGTAGAATCTGGTTGGAGGTGGGCCACTGGGGACATGACTTGGACAGGTACATTCTTGTTCCTGGCTCCTCTCCTCTCTTCTTTCTGGTTGACATAATTCGATCAGCTTTTCTCCGTTATGCCCTCTGCAATGCTGCAATGCTGCAATGCTGTTATGCCTTGGGTCCTGTTGGCCATAGACTAAAATGGTGAGCCAGCAATAAATCTCTCTTTCAAGTTGCAGGTGTTGTATATTTTGTCCAAACAATGAAAAAGTGCCCAAGAGAATGATGAATCATTTTTTTTTCTTAACCTAAATGGAGTTAATTCTATTGCTTGCAATCAGGGCTTTTAAGAAAATCCAGTAATGACACAGGGAAGCAACAGTTGATCAGAAAGAATGTTAAACAGCTGTAAGAATCTCCTGATTGACTAGACACTGAAAGGTTTTAAATTTTTCTCTTAAAACAGGAGGTAATTTTTAGATTCAGCTGAATTAATACCATTCAGATGTAATTACATTAGCTTTTCCTTATGACGACTCTTTGGAAAACACTTTCCAAAAAAAAAATTATGTCTATTTGGTGTATCTTTACAAACCTGACATCCAATACAGCTACTGAGATACAATAAATGCTCAATAAATGTTTCCTGATTTAGTGAATAAAAATCTGACTCTAATTTCATGTAGTCAGATTGTTCTAACAAATAGTATCAACTGCACTGTTTTTTAGTGATTAAAGTTTAAAACAGCTAAACATTTCCTGCTTTCTATCCCTGTTGTTTTCTCCCAGTCTTTTCTTTTTTTTGCATTGTGTCCCTCTTCTCTAACCCACTCATTCACTGTTTTTTGTTTGTTTGTTTGTTTGTTTGTTTTTTTTTGGCCCTGGGAATCGAACTCACGACCTTGCGCTTGCCAGGCAGGCGCTTATCACTGTTGTTTTTCTTCTTTTTCTCTGAGCACCTTCCCTAGGATCTTCCCTAGTAAACTGCCCCACCTTATCTTCAGTTTCCTCTCTGAATATTCCCTTGCTTTCCCCCTCTCCTGAGGTTCAAAGTGTCCTTTGACTATCAAGACAGAAATAAGTCTGAAATTCAACAAAAATATTCATGTTGGCGTCATGAATCACAATAAGAAGTGTCCTATCATGGTACAAGTGACCAAAGCATGAGACTTAGAAGGAGTCTGCTATTTGCAATTCTAGATTTGTATGCAAGACAGTGCTCAACTTTGCATGAGGTATCTTATTAATAGTGGGGGAAGGGGAAGAAATTCATGATTCTAACAACAATAATATATTAGGCATGGAAGCTTGGCAAGGAAAATAGAAAAAATACTCTGTATACCACAAGTTTGAAGAGTTTTAGCAAAGGAAATTAAGCTTATCAATTATTAAAGAGCACAGAGAAATAAAGATTGAGAAATACAAAAAGGCATCTTAACACCAAATGAAAGACTTTTAACAGCTCACCTAGAAGCCATTACAAATTTTTAGATATCTGGAAAATTTACACTTGATAACTAGTATTCCTAAATAAAATTGTGACTTTCAAGAATTAGCTGGGAATCTACTATGATCCCATATATCTGCATGTAAAAGATTGATCTCCTTTTCCAATGCCTTACCACACTCATGTAAATGCCTCTTATTTGCTGACTCTAAACTGGAATAAAGAGATTAAAAAGTCTGGGAAATGTAGTTTGCAGTTTCTCTTCTGCAGTGATGCTAATTCAGACCAGTGCCCACTGGGCCTCAGCAAAACTAAACATCTTTTCACCAAGTAGAAGAGGAATCTGGAAGCTCACTGTCCTGGGCCAAAGTTATTAAGTTTTGTTTCTTGAATTATTCAGGTTAAACATCAGAAATAGATCAAATCTAGAAAGTAAAAACCATTCAAACAAACACCACATTGCCAGAATTAAGCAATTAATGTAGGCAGTGTGAGGCTTGGCAAAGAATAAGTAATTTTTTTAAATCCTAAAATATCTCCAGTCCTTTTTGGAACTTTATATAGCATGTGCCAGTCCTCAATCTTTCTACTATTTCTGAATTGTACTAAAACATTAATTAAATGAATGCAGCAATCAATCTTGGCAGGTTTTTCCCTTGGAATAAAGTAAAACTTAATTTATTTCTACTTAATTACCTCATTTCAGTTTTGTCATGTTTATTAATAATGAATATCTGTTCCTTTTTAAATGGCATTGATCACCAATTTCCTCTGCTGCTGAGGAGATTTGACATGACAAATGTCCAGAGCTCCAAGTTCAGACTTATTGTTCAACTTGATACACTTATAGCACAATCAATTTTTTTAGGTAGTCTATAGTGATTGAATGTTTTTCCCCATATTGTCCAGTGTATTGTGCAGAATCTTAAAGTTCAGCTTCTGTGAACTTGAAAAACTAACGCAATTACATTTCTTGTGTCATTTTTCCTTTCTGCTTTCCCTCCCTAAGTCTTGGTTCCATACAATGAATGTCACCAGGACTAATTGATCTATTTGCAGTTTAGGAGAAATCATCCCATTGATGTTTCTAGCCATCTTTTTAACAATGTTAAATGGCTGGAAATAGGTGAAGTGAAAGGCATTTACTACCTGCTGCCAGTGAGTGGTGTAAGCGATATCGATCTGCTATGAAGGGTTTACAGTAGAGGAACATTCAGCGCATTACTTACAGTGTAAATACCTATTTGATTTGTCTTTGGCCTATGTCCACACATCTGTAACACAGTTGCACTCTCTTGTTTGACTTTTCCCCTCCTTCTTTACTTTCATGTTTTGCCACAAGCAGTACCCAGAACTGGTCTATGAAGTTCTTTGAGTCTCATGTTTAAAAGCTACAGTGATGAGAAAAAATAAATAAAAGCAAACAGAGAGGCAAATAGATATGTGCCTAAATTTAAAATGAAGCCATGAGAATTAAAGAAGATTCAACTTATGCCAAAAAGACCAACGAGGAGTCCTTCTCAGACTCCTACCGCCTCCCTCCACTCCAACATTGCTTTCCTCTCTGATGATATTATCTGCAAACCCTCAGAGAAATAGCACACAGATCATAAGGATGTGAAAGCTAATTCTCTCTGCTTGGTTAAATCTTTAACTGGTCAAAAGAAAAAAAAATTGGAGTAGGGGTATCTCTGTATATGGGTGTGAACAACAATTGACCAGAGAGAAAAGACAGTCAAGGTGGTAAACCTAGGAAGTCATGACACGAAGAATATTTTGCTTCTAGTCTACCAAATTAGTGGCAAATAAGGTAGAATTTAAGTGCTACATTCCTATTTAGGTAAAGAAAAACATTCATAGTGATTAATTTTTTAAAATTTTTTGCAATGTTTCATAAACTTAATAAAACAATAAAGCTTAATAAAACAATAAATAAACAATAAAGCTTAATAAAACAATAAAGATTTGGTTGTTAGGATTGTCAACTATATTGGTTACAGTCTTCTTTACTTTCTTTTTAAATTTAATTTATTGATACAATTTAGATATACATAATGGTCAGATTCATTATAGGGAATTTGTGCCTGTATATGACACATCCTGATTTCTCTTTTTTTCTCATTTTTCTCACCTCTCTTTGACCCCTTTTCCAGTCCTTACTTATAAACCTTGTTTCCATATTATCCTTCCTTTCTCATTTTTTCTTTTCTTTACTTCCTTTCTCATTTTCCCCTCCCTAGTTCCCCTTCACTTTTGAACAATTTCTTGCTATTTCACAATATCAATTATATATTTTAGTCCTTTTACACTTTCCATTTCTCACACCAGAGAGACAGTGCAATATTTACACATGTGACTGATTTAATTTGTTTAAGATTATGGTCTCAAGTGCATCCATTTACCTAGACATGTCTCAAGTTTATCTTTCTTTATGTAAGAGTAGTATTTCCCCGCATAAAAGAACCACATCTTCTTTATCCAGTCTTTGGGTTATGGGCGTTTGGGTTGTTGCTAAGATTTAGCATTACAGGGCTGGGGGTATAGCTCAGCAGCACGAGCACCTGCCTGGCAAGTGCAAGGTCCTGAGTTTGATTCTGGGTTAAAAAAAAAAAAGATTTAGTACTACAAACTGTGCAACTATGAACAAGGAAGATATATAGAGAGATAGAGATAGATACATAGATAACATATATTGTTGTGGTATGCTTTTAATTCTTGAGGGGGGAGATACCAAGAAGAGGAATAGTTGGGTATAATGGGACCTCTAGCCCTAGTTTTTTGAGGAATCTCCACACTGATTTCCACAGTGGTTGCACCCCTCCAACAATGGAGAAATGTTCCTTTTTCTCCACAGTCCCTCAAGCATTTGTTATTAGTTGATTTCTTGATAATAGCCATTTTTTTCTGGAGTGAGATAGAATCTCAGTGTTGTTTTAATTTGCATCTCTTGAATGACTAGTGATGTTAAACATTTTTTCATATATTTATTTGCTGTTTTTATTTCTTCCTGTTGAGAAATGCATATTCATCTAAGATGTCCATTTTTGAATTGGGTCTTTGAATTTGGGTGGGGATCTG
>RJWT010051616.1:0-10379 GCA_004365215.1 Cuniculus paca
CAGTTTGTCAAGTCTTGCTCTCAGCACACAAATCACTTTACCTTTATTCTGGGATCTATATGCAGGTTTATAATTCTTTCATAGAACAGAGTATACAACTTAGAGCAATTACATGGAATATAGAATAATTTTTCTAAACATCAAAGTATACTGGTAACTGTATTCAACATTCACTTGGCTCCCAAAATACCTGGTTTCCTAAATATTATACTATTATTAGTAAAAATGCCAAAACTCTATGGCAACCACTGAAAGCACATCTGTAGATCTCAGGAAAAACATTTTAGGTCACAGGTAGTTTAGCTTGTTCACACACAGAAATGGATGCCCAGAATAACATGACTTCTGAACCTAGGGACAAAATCAACCGCTGCTGAAATGCTGGACTGCTGAAAATGCACGTGTCTAATTTGGTTCTGCAAAATAAACTAGAGAATACTACTACACAGGAATTGCAAGTTGGCAATTTTCCCCATTATTGATTTATATGTTTTCCGATGGAGCAAATCTCCTTTCATGTATATACACATCCTTTGAATTTCATTTATCTGGAAATCCCTGACTAATGCAAAGGGCAGATTTTCTTAGAGAAAAAAAGCCATCGTAATCCATTACTAAATTAGTTATTCAGCTCCCCAGGCTCAGAAAGTATTTACACATAGTAAATGAGTCTTAGGGAGAAAGCAAAATAAAATAATAATAAAGGAAAACTGGTTTTAACCAGGGAAGATATCTGAGCCTCAGAAGGGCATCAGAGAAATGATGGGCATGGCCAGTGAAAGGGAAGGCATGGGAGAAAACATGGACACCAAGGGCAATGTACTATGTATTATCTTACCCTGAGCAAGGCCTTCAGGCAGCAAATCAGAAGCCACAATGCCTCCAAGGTGAGCGCTCTTATTAGACAGTGTTGGACTTAATGACAAGAGAGAGGAGTCCCAGAGCAGACTAGTCAGAGATTTCTGGTCTACATTTGAATTAAACCACTGGGCACAGAAAAGATCATTTAAGAAGCTGAGGAGAGAGCTACGTCTTTATGAAGCCTTATTTTTTTTAAAGAAGAAAACAATAAAGAAGCAAAACAAAACAAAAGCAATGCTAGGCTCTTTGGTGAGCTGACATTCACTGGGATTAGAGGACAAACTGGTTCTGTCATTTGGCATCTGCGTGAGCGGGGGCAAATCACTCCTCTTATGTATAAATGACACCAGGAAAATAATTCCTTCACAGTTAAAGAACTATTATAAGTAAGGCAAAATTGTCCTTGTACACTGTTAGTAAATATGTACACTGTTAGTAAATATCAGATTTCTTTCTTCTAATTCTAATAGCAAAGCAGATTTCACAGCACTCCTCTAAAAATAACTTTAATTTTGACCAAATTTTCTTTTAGCCTAAGTAAGAACAAGCTCATGGTGTGTCTCTCAGTAACCAAATTTCTGCCACATCAATTCCCTCCTGGGCTGAGAGGCTTGTTATAATCCTAAGCCCCTTCAGTTTTAAGGTACCAACATAACAGTGTGGTATGACCAGTTTATGAATATAAATAAATCACTGCTTTTCTTCCCATTCCCTAAGTTTAAAAGCCCAAGAAGATGGAGAGTGCCTCCTCTCATTGTCTCTCATATTTTCTGAGTTTCCAAGTTCTAAAGACATTATCTCTTACAATATATGTCATATACGACCCCTTTCGCTACTGCAATCCCAAACTAGGTCAGGATTCTACTACCTTTCTTTTTTATATTGGCCTCCCAAAAATCTTTTTAAAAACATAGGTCAAATAGTATCACTCTGTTGCTCAATATTATCCTCTGAAAAAACGGAGATACTATTCATAATTACTGCATAGGCATTTGCTCATAAGGATTAAGTTAAACACCATATATGGAAAGTATTAATGTTTAGATAGGACACATGACCATTTAGCTCTAATCAATTACTATCATTGGTGTCACTGTCACTATCACTACCACCATCATGATTGATATATAAAAATCAAAGAATAAAATAATTTGACCTGCTATTATAGGACCCCAAAGGTTAGTCTAAACCGATCTTTTCACCCAGGAAACATGAGACAGTTACCCACTCATCTCTGGGACCAGTATTTGATGGAGATACATAGAGATGCTCCAGGTCTCTAGGGATGGTGTCAGCTGTCAAATAAAACAAAAAGGAGAATGTGGACATATCAAAATTTCCAGCACTCAATAAGATACATAGCTATTTCAGAATCCCTCTTATCAACCTAGTAAAATCAAGATGTTATTTCTACTCTTGTGTCAAGGTCTATAACTGGATCAGAAGAGGAGAAAGGGAAGCATTCAGTGAACCTAAATTGTTCAAAACCATGATTTCCTGCTCATTTGTACAAGAAGGCAATAAAAAATGGTGAAGATCCTAAACTCCTGAGCAAAACTGCCTGATTTTAAACCATATTTTTCTGTTATTCATGTGATTTTGGCCTGTTATTCAACTTCACTATTACTCAATTTCTTTCTTTATACATTCTGGATATAATAGAAACTATTTCAAAGAGTTTCGAAAAACAAAATTAATGGATTAATAGCTACAAAAAGCATAAGGTGATACCTAGCACTTAGTTAAAACTCGGCAATATTAGTTAGGTATTACTAGAAGCCTGATAAATATCTAAAGTACGAAAGATATCTAGAGGGAAGTCCCTAGATCCAATGGCATATACATTTTAATATTATGATATATGATGTGACAGTGACTCTCAATGTCCGCTAAAGGTTCTGTCAATTTACACCAACCATAGGTAAATATATTCTCCAAAACCTTGTCAACACTAAATGATGTCAATTCTTTAACAATGGTAAATTTGACAAGAAAATTGTAGCACTGTTTAATCAGTTGTTAAGTTAGAACATTTTATATTTTAGGTGTTTTTTTTTGTGTGTGAAAATGCTCACTGTTCAAGTTACTCCTTATTTTTCTCTACCAATGCTCTGCTGCTGATTGTTGTTATTTTCTCACTGTAAAAGTAGACTCAATGTCCTTCTCTTTCTTCTACCTTCTACTATCACTGTAGGCTGAGGGATATGGTGAGAAGACACTCAGTCCTACCTTCAGATTGCTCTCATGCTGACGGAACAAGATCAGTCCTTTGGCACATGCTACCCAAGGCTTGCAAGTTAAATTCTTACCAGAAATAAAGCATGCACTGGCCAGACCTGTGTATTTTATACTTGGGTATCAAGAACCAAGATAATCAGTGGTTGGAACTAGTCAGAAATTCTAGGTTTCTAACCATCATCTTTTCTTCACAAACACCTTTAACACCTATCAAGAGTGTGGCACATACACCTAAGCAATTCAGACTGAATAAATAAATTGAATTCACACATTTATTCATCCAATTATCCAGCAATTCATTTACTAAGCAAGCTTTGCAATCAATACACTGAAAAAATAGCAGCATATTGTTTGGTAATAATCTGTAAGTGTTGCCTAGTTTGACATTATCCTATACCCAGTGCTGAGCTACAGTGGGCACTCAGGTAATATTGCTGGGGACTTAAATACATTAAGTGAATAAATTATAAAAGGACATAATTCTAAAATATGCTTAGCCTTTCTGATTATGATTTAAGCTAGAAGATGCTTGTAATTAGTCTGTCTCTTTAACATTCTACTTAGAAAAATACTTGGATGATTTTGAACTACTTTTATTGTTTTTTAAACTTTGATCTCATGTTAACACGTGAGTAGTATGCATTTTTGTTAAAGAGGAAAAGAATGGCAAGCATCATAAATGTGAAAGCCAATTACAAAGCACTAATCAGAGATAAGCAGAATTTCGATATATGTAAATAGAACACACATATATATATATATATATATATATATATATATATAATACATATATGTATAGTCCATGTACTTTTAAGTAAAGATGGAAATGCATGGATAATTTTCCTAATCAGTTTTTTTCTCCGTATCAGAGAAATCTTCCTATATTAATAGTTTCCACAGTATATCTAGTCATCTTGCATTATTTTACTTGAATATATCATAATATTTTAAGGAAGATTATTATTTTTCCTTTGGTAATTAAAAAATTTCTGTCAAAATTCTTTGAAGTTAAATATCAATGAAATAATGATTTTCATAGAGTAAATTCTTGTATTTGGATGCACTGGGTCAAAGGATGTAACTTTGCTGGGTTAAAGCATTTTGAATGCATTTCTAATTCATCCTTCAGAAAGTGTACCAATTTTTGTTTTGACCAAGATAGCCGAGAGTTTGTGGAGTTCCTTGTGATAACCAATGGGTCAAGCAGTGTCTGCTTGGATTGACTCAAGGGACAGAAAACTACTAACTCTGAGGAACCTGACCATCTTGAAGATGAGATATTCTGCCAGCTCAAGCAGAGTTGGGCCTTCCAGGGAAAACAGGAATCTCCATAGGGAACAATCAGATAACAGTTCATGATTCAACCAAATTGTCACCATGCCTTGCTAACGTGAAAATATCTGCACTCAGCAGAATGCTTTGCTTTTGTTGTTCCACAATAAATTTGGTAGTTTGAGTCAGTTTGAGGCTTCATTTCTGTGAAGCTCCTTGATCCCCAACAAAGATATTCTGTCTCTCATGTTTTCATTTGTCTTTCTATCAAGGTTTTCAGGGCCAAACCTAGCAAGAATTCTTGCTTGGCAACACTAGATAATTTCTGTTTTCCTATCATTAAATATTTTTAAGACACCTATTGGCCACCTGCATTTCTTCTTTTGTGACATAAACCTTTTTTTTTATTTTAAAAACAAAAAAGAACAAAAACGATGATACAAAATTTCAAAACAAAATCATAGGAGATTAATGCAGGTTAATATATCGTGTATTGTTATCTTCAAAGTAGTTGTTCAGACTACAAGATATAGGCATGAAAAAATGATCAAACAATTGAACATTGATGTTACAAGGTGTTTTTTTTTTAACACAAAGACCCTTAGCTGTTTTATTCTTTTTTTGTTTCCTATTTCATTTTTTTTTCAATTTCTTATTAGTACGTGTTTGTAATATATAATGTTTATATTCCTGGTGGAGAGTTCATGCATGTATATAACACATCTTAATACTTTTTTCATCCTTTTCCTCTCACTGATATATGCATACCCATGTTTATAGCAGCATAATCATAATAGCTAAATCTTGGAAGATATATAGGCCAAATCCTATATATTCATCAACAGAAGAATAGATAAAGGTATGGTATTTACACACAGTGGAGTACTACTTTGTCATAAAGAAGGATAAACTTGAACTATTTGTAGGAAAATGGGTGCACCAGAGACCACAAAGTTAAGTGAAATAAATAAGACACATGAATTTAAATATTGTATGGCTACTTTTATATTAGAAACTCAAAATAGAAGTAAAGATAAATGTTTTCTTAAGAATATAAAATATTTTATAGTATAAAGTCTTTGAAGATGAACAGGATAGAGATATTTCTTTGGCCACATTCTCCATGGTTTAAAACTGGATTTCAAACTTTCTCTATATTCAATTTACTGTCTCTCCTGATGCCAGCTCTCACTTCTTCCTATTATCTTTATCTATCATTAGCAGCTACCTTGTACTTAATTTCTTCATGTCTTCTACTCTTTGTGGGCTAACCATAAATTAGAAAAACAATCAAATGTATTAGAATTTTGTACAAAAAAGTAAATTTAGGTCCTGGAACCCATTTGGATGCTTTGAGAAATTTATTGCTTGCTTCTAGATAAGGACCACACTACACATAAGGTATGGTCCCAGGTAAGTTTCGCTGAATGACTAAGAGACTACTGGGTTTGCACTTTGCCTGCTCTTTCTGATGGGAACCATCTGAGATTTGAAGAACTGTGCATCTGTGGGAAGTTATGTGCATCAACTTTTGGGCAACAGGACCCCAACGGAGCCAAGAAGTCCTGGGAATCCCCTTGACAGCTTGTCCATGAGAACCATCTGGTGGAACAGAGAAAATCAAAATAACTCCTCTCCACCCAAATTAGCAAGAAGAAAAAAAGACCTCCTCAGGAGGCCTTGTCACTAAATTTAGTCATTGACTTTTAGACACCTTCATAGCATAAATAGGATAAGACAAATTGTTCCAGGAGGTTATGAAAAAGAAAGTCAGATCAACTTTGAAAACAAGCCAAAATAATTAATAGAAATGCTTTCATTGCTGTCTTGTTTGTCTTTCTAATTAATATTTATGCGCACACATTCCAGAGACATTGCTGTTTGCTTAAAAATACAGTACTATGATATTGTTGTTTGCAGCTGTTTTTATAATAAAAATTCACAAGCAATCTAAAAGTAACTAATACTCTGGTAATTAAATTTCCTAAATTGCTTCCAAAAAAAGGGCAAATATAATAACAAGTATATATGAACAAATAGCATAGATTTTAAATAGAAAAATTAAAACATTTGAGGATTCAATAGAGCATTAATTTATTTTCTCTTCAAAAAGTTGCTATGGAATCATTAGACTGAGCTCTTATTTCTGGGGATAAGAGAAGCAGATGAAAAGGATGACTATGAAAAGTCAGTCTCTTGCAAGAAGCAACCGTTCAGTTGGTAGTAAATAATGGCTGTCTTTACAACAATTTTGTTATGATGGCTCTATCCTGAAAAATCACAGTTGATGATTTATCAACCCCAATTGATGTGTTTCATGTCCTATGAATAAGTTAGGTAGAGGCCAGTTTTAATGCAGTGGTAAGGAATCTAGAAGAATCAGACATGGTCTATGGACTAGACCAGCCATGCTTACCACACAATGAAGATGCATCTGAGGTCCTCAGCACCACCCAGAGCCCACCATGAGAAATTCAGTTGTGGTTTACAGTACAGGTGCAAGTGTTACCCAGACCTTTCTGCAAACCAATTATCCTCCAGATTTCTGTTGCAGGCTGATGTAGCTGCAATCCTCAAACTAATTCCAGCCTTTTTGTTGTTTACTATTTATACAAAACTCACTACCTTCCAAGTGGTTTGCAGTCATTGATTAGTTATTAGCCAGGTCGTGATGGATGAGAATGTAGTTCTAAATTATGCCAGCATCAAATGAAGCAGACCAAATGAAACTTTCTCTCATATCCTCTTTCTTGATCTATCTCCTGCTCCACCCACATCTCCCCATCACCACCCATAAGTACATCTAATTCTGTTAAGCTGTTAAGCTGTGAAAAAGCTCTCCATTTGGCCAAGCAGGGGCTACAGAATTCTGACGACTTCCACCCAGCTTAGAGCTACCCTCCTCAGCTGTCCCGGATGCTACACAGCAACGCCTCTTTCATCAGCAGGTCTATCAGTCACACTAAATTGATAAATCATTTTTCTTGTCAAATGTTTCAGCTTGGCCTCCCCTGCCCACCTAGACTCTGATAGTTGGGAACAAATAGTGTTCTAACTGCTTGTTTATTAATAAAACATTTGCCTCCCCTAACACAAGCAGTAAGTAATTTGAAATGACATTGCTATTACGTTCACCACTATTTCTCAGCACTGCTGAGAAATGCATCTATTTATCTGTTTTAGGAAGTCCAAATTTACACCTTCAGTTTTTTTGTTAAAGGCATACATCCTCCCTTTGTAGTTTGCCTGCATTTCTCAGCTTTCTCTTTGTTTCATGTAATATCTATAGGTTCCTGTCATTGGGTAAGATTCAGTTAAACTGAAAAGAAACATTGGGCATTGTGTAATCCTGCCAAGATATTCTACCATCTTTCATTCCCTGTTCAAATGAGATCTCTTAGTTTCATAAAAATGCCAAATCCTATTCAAGGGATAATCTGTTGTGTATCACGAATGATTATTGATCTGACTTCATTCTTTGTTTAAAACTTGATTTAGTACGGAAAGAGTTGTTTGCAGCAGTATCAAAAGAGCCTATTGACTCCAGCCCCATCTTCAGGTGTCAAAATCAGTCTAGTATTAGCAATGTATCATGTAGATTATCTTTGTTCAGTCATCTCTTTCTCAGTTCTCCCCACCTCCAACCAGCTACTCTAATTAAAAAAATCTTCACTAAATCATCACATTGCATTTTTCTCATTTTTTTACTACCTGTTTAATTCAAAGAATCATTCCTGCAGTATTCCCACTGACTCCAATTAATTCACATCCACAAGGGCTTTAATTTTTGACATCCTTACTAATTGCTTAAACCCACTCTCTACTTGAACCAGGCAAAAATGAAATAACAATAATAACTTATCCTAAGGAAAACTTCAATGTTTTCCTCTTTCGAATTTTTTTTTAGTATGCTTGAAGCTTCTTAACTGTCTTTTCCCAGCAGAATTCCAGACCAAGGGAACCAACTTAAAAGCAAAGATCAGTTGCATCCATAATACTCCTGATAACTCATGCATTAGTAATGCTGTCAACTAATTAGCCAGAGTCAAACAGCAAGAGCACATCTTGTTTCAGCTGTACCCTGAATACCCATATCTGCTCCTTTGAGAAAACTAGTTAACCTTTATCTCCCAAGTTAAGACTCTAGAATAGTGTTACAAATGATTACCCTTCAAATCAATCATAATTAGTGGATTTATATGTAGTGAAACAGGTCCAAATTCTAGTATTTTAGATATTTAATAATCTGCTGAAAAAATATGTATTGAACACTTTCCATTTGACAAGAATGGAATAGCTACTAGAATTGTCACAAAATTGTTGAAGCAAGTCTAGTAAGGGGTCTAATGCAGCAGATTTATAGAACAAAGTCAAAAGGTAGGGCTGTAGGCAGAATAATGACCCTTAGTATACCCTCAACATCTGTCTTACTTTCAAACCTAGAACAGTAAATGTCTGGTGAATATGTTATTTTACATAGCAAAGGGACTTTGCAAATGTACTTAAAATAACAACAATTGAGATATGGAAAATATGCTAGATCCAATATACTTCCTCAAAAACTGAGAATTTTTTTTCACAGCAATTTGGGTTACTTATAACATCTGACTGGACTAAGATCTCCTGAGGTCCAAGCAGGCAGCACAGATAGGAAGATGCTACAGAGATGGAAGGAAAAACCTTAGTATGAGACCACTAGAGATTACACTTCAGCATCCTGAGAGATTAAATTTTGTAGTGCCTTTCCTCTTCATTTCTATGGAAGTTCCTATTGTGTTATACTGTTCATTTCAGGGTCAATATTTTTCAGAGCCTGGAATTCATATTTAGTTGTATCCCACCACAGTTAAAGTGTACATGAACACACACACAAACATACATCTATCTATCTATCTATCTATCTATATATATATATATATATTATTTTACTGATTGCTCTCCAATCACATTAATTCTGATTGACAATTGTGATATACTTGAAGCAGCATCTGAAAGGATCCCACAGTAAAGAAAGTGCTCTAGCCAGTAGTGTGGCACACACCCAAAATTTCAGCATTTTCAAAGGCCAAGGAAAGAGTATCACCACAAGTATGAGCCCAGCCTGGGTAATTTAGCAACTTATCAAGATCCTCTCTCAAAAATAAACATTTTGAAAAGGGTTTAGGACATGTCTCAGTGCAAAGGCCTTGGGTTCAATTCCCAGGAATAAAAAAGAAAAAAAGAAAATACTCTGGACTCCCCATTTACCCATAAGTTTCCCTCAAACGTGGTTGATCCTCTCACATAATCAGAATAGAGATCCGGTGACATCTGAGTCTAAGCAAGTGCACAGACTACAGACTTCAGTCACCAAAGAACATTTAGATTGGCAGAGCTCTTGGAGTTCACTGGGGTCAGCTTCCCATAGCAAAGGGCAGAGGTTGACACAGGAATTTTTCAATTGTTCTTTGGAAACTTGAATCGCTAAAATTTGCCAACTGGTAGGAAAAATTTATCAAGGCTTTCCTTGAGGGTAATTTGAAGATTAATAGCATAAACTTTGTTGAAGTTCATAACATTTTGGTACCTATGAAAGCCAGATTTGGCTGATATGGCATGTACTACTTATAGAAATAAGAAGTAGAGGAAAGTCTAGATGATAGAAATTTTAGAGATAATGCAAGATCCAACAGGATGATACCTCAGATAACTTCCAAAGTTAATGTTTGATGCTACTTTGAGTATTTATCCAGCCTGTTGAAATTCTGCACCTAGAAAAGAGCCAGTGCAAATGAGAGATTTAACTTAATAAGATGTTTACTTAAGGAACAATATACTACTTTAAGTCATCTTTGCCATTCTTTATAGGCTTAACGTGAAATCCTAGAATTAAACATATGACTAACTTCCTTATACATTACAGTGTACAAGGATCCTAATAAAAATGTTTAAAGAGCTTCATTGAAAAGAGAAAAATATAACCTTTATTGGCCAAATAAAGCAGTATATACTTTCTGGAGAAATATTAT
>RJWT010051617.1:0-10671 GCA_004365215.1 Cuniculus paca
TTTGTGCTACACCACCCATGGGAGAGTGTGGAGGGCAAGAAAGTGTGTGAGACAGTAAGCAAGAGAGTATAAAACCTGCTTTTGTGACAAAGTCACTCTTGGCATTACTAACCCATCCCATATTAACAGCATTAACCTATTTATAAGGGTCATGACCTAATCACCTCTTATTAGCCCCCACTCCCACACTGTTTCACTGGAAAGTATCAAGCCTGTGAGCTTTGGGGGATACATTCAGACCACAGCGCCCCTCTCTACTAATCTCAGTTACTTCATCTGTACAGTGCACACCAAAAATACAGCCTCGTAAGGTTGCTGCAGGGATTTAATGAGATAGTATGAATGGATGCCTCAGACTGAATGCCTGGTCTCTCACAGCTGCCCTCAGCCAAGGTCATAACCCATTTTCAGATTCCCTATGTGGGTGATTGTAGTGGTCTTCCCGTCTCTCTACAACTTTCCCCAACAAGCACATTTTCCACCTGTGCTGCCAATGATTGTCTCCAGAAAAAAATTTGTGAAACATGAATTGTCTCCTGTGTTCTCTCTCTCTCTCTCTCTCATCATTCAAGAGAGAAAGGGCAGAGCCAAAACCAAAACTTCCCTGCAACTCTGTGTTCCATTTGCAAAAAGTCTAAACTCTCAGCATAAGAAAATCTACTGTCAAAGTTAAAGTGAGAAGCTTGTGAGAAGTAGTTTCCCCTGACTAAAAGAGAAGTAAATAAAAGCAGAGAGATTGGTGAGCCCTGGAACATGAGGCTTAGTCCTCGCATCACTAGCAGAGTGAAAGGAAAACTCACCTGAGGAAATTTCAGGGTGTGTCCCGGGAAGCTGGGGGCATGAGCCTGCAGAAGAATCCTGTGCCTAGTGGGGCCACGGAGAGCTGCCAGACTCCAAGGCAACACTCAGAGATGATGGAGGCTTCCCCATCTGTCATCCTCATACTTGGTCACGCAGAATGGATTGCTTGAAGACCTGTGGGCTTCCCCATGTCCCTTAACTCCAGGTAGACATGAGATCATCTCTGAAACCTCCTTCATAGGAGTTCCCACAATGGTCGATGCTAATGTTGGGAGGAGGAGGCTCAAATTCAGAAAATTGACTGAGTTAAGCAAAAGGGAAGTTAGCATTTTGGTATTTGAGTTTATGGGTCGGGGTTCATACCTCTTGTATAATTAAACTTTGGTCAAACCTCTTAGGCCATCATAACGGTCCCTCAGTGGTCTGCTTCCATTCCTTCACAGCACCATGTCTCATGGCCACAAATAGTCAAAAGACATCCAAGTCACACTGGGTAGCTCAAATTTACCCAGAGATTTCTCCCATGCTCCCTCCCACTTCATGCCTTTGGGTGCATTTCCTTTGCCTGGAATGCACTTACACACTGGGGCCATCCTGAGAATTCTGGCTATCTTAGAAAAATCACTCACTCAAAAACAAGACCAATGCATGACGTGGGATGAAGGAGGGGCCCTTCCTTATGTTGCTACAACTTTGACATCATTCCCATACTATATGCCAGGGATCACTGCAGTTCTTCACTTACTTGGCCATTTCCACTACTGCATAGTCTTTCTTTTGCTTCCTTCCTGCCTTTCCTGTGCCACCACACTTGGCTCGCATAGTGTTTCTTGAGTATTAAAATAATATTCTTTTCCTTCTGCCTGCTTCCTGTCTAAAGCTGGTGGAGCACTCCATACACTATTGGTACATTTTTAATGAATAAGGATATGAATCAAGTGAATGACATCTCTGTGTATGCCTCAATGTCCCTACTTGCTAAACTAGGAAATTAGGCTAGATAATAATAGTTCTGACATTCTGTGAATTCCATGCATTTGGATTTGGTTGACAGAGCCATTCATTAGCAGAGGTTCAAAATAGATTTTTATAAGTACTTGTGAGTCAGATGGGGGCAGATGGCATAAAATAGGGGAAATGCCCAAGTCATGTCTTTTCATTCAAGACCTTTAGCAAACCGGGAAGTCGAGGATTCCTAGAAACTGAGAGTCCGGAGCTCTGGCTCCAGGTAGACCATAATGCAGTGGCTCCAGTGCTGCCTCAGACTCTGAGCTCCCAGCTCTGTGCTCTCCTCTGGCTGCTGACTACATCCTGAAGAAGGTGCTCGCTGTCAGGGCAGGATGGCGACCCAACCTCCAGCTTCCTATCTGCCCTTTTTTAACACCAAGGTGGGGCATGTGAATCCCAACCCTAGCAGCTCGTTTCAGCCCTTGATTGTCCTGATTTGTCGCTGGTACCTGACCCTGAATATATGGCCAAGGGCAGGGACATATCACCACGAGAGTATCATAGTCCTAGGTTGAATGCCTGACACAGAGACTCACCGTATAGCGCCACCGTGGCACAGCAGGCGAAAAGACGAGGTGTGACTCCGGAAACAGAAGTTGGAATCCGCTGCCGTGAGAGGGGGTGGATAGTGTGTAGAGCCCTAAGCATTTGCACACTCACCCTACTCACTGAGACCCTTATATGTCTACACACTCACCCTGATCTCTGAGCTCTCCTTCACCAAGACATGGATAATGGAAATCTCATCTCTACCAGCAGTTCTAGAATTCCCTTCACTGCTCCACATTCATGCTTTCCATGGGTGGGTGGGTGAGGAATAGACACCCATGAGCCACTATTGTCTTGAACTTTTCTGACCAACCCCTATGCATTCTTCTATATACCTGTGGTGCTAAATCAGGCCCAAGAATCAATCCAGGAGTTTGGGGGTCCCACCTCTATGTTACTCCCACCTTACAATAACTGAGTCTGGTTTCCCATGTTTAATGGTATGGCTATCAGATCACTTGGGGATTCCTTACTAGACTAATTGTCATGCCCAGTCCCACTAATATTCACACATTAGTTGTGCGAATCCTGGGAGTCAGTCAAAAAGTAGACTCATTTGTCTCAAATAAACCCTGTGGATTCCTACTGATTCTTTCTCCTGACCAGCTGAGCTCCTAGAATCCACAAAAATACATTATAGCTCCAGAGCCAATGGGATGTCTTCTTATTTATCTGGCATTCATTCATTCATCAACAAATGTGGTAAGTGCTTCCCCTCTGCCAAATGCTGGACTAAGAACTGAGAATATAATGTCAGACAAGACTGACACAGCCCTGTCTCCCCAAGAAGTTTGTTTTCAAAGAACAAAGTGGCTATTTACCAGTTACAAAATGATTGTTCAATTTCAGTTGTAACTGGTAATAGAAAATAATGATACAGGTTGAAGTGAGAACATGCACATTGTCTGGAAGATCCCTTGAGGAAATTACATTTATACTGAAACTATAAGGTTGAGTAAGACATAGCCAAGTGGAAAGAGAAGGCAAAGGGGGCAGTATATGCAAAGGACCTGGGGCTGGAAAAAGTTGACAAAGAATCCTTAGCCCCATAGGGGTATATTTTAGTCAGTATCTTCTAGATGTGAAGTTTTAAAAATTCCACACATTTCATTAGAAATGGAGAAAACTCTATAAAGCAGCCAAGACTGACTTTTTTTCTTACCATTTCTTCCCTATTCTCACATAATTCAGACTTCAAACAGTCATTTCCTACATCGCCTCAGGGCACCTAACCTGGAGCATCCTTGAGAATTTCCCAATTACAGCAGTCTGCTTATTAACTCTCCACCAACAGACTTTCCCTAAGAAGAGGGCCTGGGCCCTGGAGGGGCGAAATGCAAAGTCCTGCTACTATATTGCACACTCCCCAGGCGTTGCCACTGCGTAGGAGCCCTCTGGTGAGATTTAACTGTTCTCAGAATCGTTAATCGGCACTATTTCAATGTCTTTCTCATTAAAAGGTAGGAGGTGCTAAAGGAAGAAGAACACCCTGCCATTCAAATTCTCCCCAAGCCTGCTGTCACAGTAGGCTCTGTCCCCTCCCTACAGACACTGCTTGCACACTGTCAACAGTAGCAGCCAGATCCCCTGCCCTGCCTGGCTTCCTCCCCGACCTCTATTATTTATGACAGAGCGTGAAATTGATTGTGGCTGAAAGATCCATGCTGGAATCAAATGAACTCCTCAATTATTGCTGCACGAATAAATCTCTGTTTCTAGATTTCCCCTGGGGAGCTGGCATCTAACCTCAGGTTCAAGGTAATAGATATTGCTAGATGGAAAGTACAGGTGACTCCATTGTAATGATTGTCAAGTTATAAGATTCTCAGGGTTAAGTGATTCTTTCTCTCCCTCTCTGCCCTCCCCCCTTAACAGTTTTGAAGCAAGCATGTTCCAGCCACTGTACCATTGTGCAACCACCAGGCCTTCCCTTGGCCACTGGGTACATGACAGATATTTTCATACTGCAGGCTCTGGTCATTTCTAATCCTTTTTCACAGGAAATATGCAGTGAGTGTTAACGGGGTTACAGAAAGATTAATAGAGCTTTCAGTGTGCCCAGGCCTGGCTGGTATTTCTTCTGCAGAAAGCCATCAGCTCAGAAAAATTTAATGATGACACTTAACCCATTAAAACAACAAAAAGAAAACCTACGCCCATTTTGTGTTTAATCTTATTTTCCTTCCTGATGATACCAAGTTTTCCTGGCTAGAGTAAAGAGGCAGAGTGCTGATCGGAGCTTCAGGCTTACTGCTCGCTGAGGACTGCACTGGGCACATTCTGAAACATCTGAGGTCTAAACTCTGCGCTTTAAGACCATGTCTGGCCCACAGATACCATCTGCAGGGTATGCCTGGTGTTTTTGGAAAATAGGAATTGGTAAACACACACAAAACTGGGCTTTTCTTGAAATGCCAGAAGATCTGGCAAGATGCCTCCTGCATCTCAAGCCACTTCAGTGGCTGGTGCTGTCAAGTGCTGCCCCCTGTAGGTAACAGAGGGCAAGTGCCTCCTAAGGTACCTTTGTCACTGGCAGGGCCCTTCATGGAACTGGACCTTGAAAGAATTTGAATTGTATGCCGTGATATTTCCCCTGCCACTGGAGGCTGCCACAATTACTACAGCCTCTCTCTTGGTAGCACTGTTCATGTGTGGTTCCAGCACAAATTCGAGAAGACCCAGGTGACTATTTTCAAATGTATAGATCTCATGGCAACCAGAAAAATGTCTCAAGCTAAGCTAAAAATTAAGAAAATAAAAATAAACAAAAAGTGTCTTGACTGTATCTCTCCACTGCAACACGTTAAACCCCCTCCCAATGTCAACTATCCCTGTCACCCAAATAGTCCACCTCCCACTGATTGGTTTTGAATTGCTGGGAGAGAGAGACCAGCAGGAGACAGCAGAGGACTGTGTTCCCTGGACCAGGGACAAGCATGCCTGCCGCAGAGTCCCAGGGACTATTCAGGCAACTTATCCAGAGAGATGGAAAAGTTGAGCCTGTCATTGTGACTTTCCTCCATCGATTTGGAGGTGGCGTCCTCACCACTCACATCCGGAAATCTGATCGACTTCCTGCTGAATCTTGGCATTATATGCTGTGTGGTGCCTGTGCAGTTCCAGGAAATAAAAGCACGTAGCTGTCTCCAGTTGAACTGAACGTATTACAGCCAAAGGTGTCACTTGCATCCTTCCCTATGTTTGTCCTCAATAGATTCAACCACCAACCACAAGGCTGTGTGGCTTCATGGCCACCCTTCTGGTCATCAGTTTCAGGAGCAAGAGCATGATGAAATCAAGTCAGTTTAAATCTACCATGAAACAATGTGTATAACTCAAGTACAAAATTTAAATTGACTAAAGAAGAGTAGACATTATCATTGTCTGTCAGTTATCCAGTCTCTTTTTAAAAAACGTGCCCCAGTAAGTTTCTTCTTATATAAACCTCTTTTGAACCAGGTGCTTCCAAGAGAGAGACATCTACCATAGCTGTTCCTGGCTGGACCAACTGCTGGTGCACAAGGCAGTGACTGTCACACAGAGGCTGAGTAGTGACTTGGGAAGAAGTCTGACCAATCATGGCATTTCATGATACATGGTGGCACCCAGGACCAATTATTTCCTCTCTTCTGAGCTGGTTAATACTAGAAGAACAAAGAGGAAGAATGTCGCTAGATGTCACCTCTAATGGCATAAACTATTTTGGCTGTCGTAAGTGAACCCTGTCATGCATCTCACAATACAATAGTTGAGATCTAAAAGCATGTGCCACTCAAGAGGTGAGATGCCTCTCAGTCTGCTTTTTCCTTAATCAGTCTGTGTCACAAGTTTCCCCACCCAGAGAGTTTAAATTCCCCTAAGTCCCGGTGTTCTGAGTCCTAGCTGCCTACCTAGCAGTGAGTTGACTCTTTGCTCTGGTTTCTCCTTTCCTGATGTCTAAGAGAAGTGTGAAAGATGCTGACACTCATCCACATGAGTCCTGTTCCTCCTCTCCACCTGCTAATAGAGCATGAGCCAGGTAAGTCCTGAAACCCAGAACCCAGATCTTGTAACTGGTGACCTTGTGACAGTTCTTCAGGATCTAGTTGGCCCTGACATCTCAGGAGTCCCTGCTCCTGCCACTAGGATGGAGAAGAGCCCTGTCAGTGATATCAGTGATGCCCAACCAAGACTTTGCAGGGTAAGCCCTGGTGGCCACACCACCAATCCTCTTCAGCATCCTGGAACTTAGTGACATTGGTGCAGCTCACATAAATTCATTCCAGTGAGGGAGGATCCATGAATTGAGAAAGCAGGTCACTGACTACCACCAAATACAGTCATAATGGGTCCTGCCATAATTAATCCAGGTTTGAAGCAACAAAATTGGCTCTGAATGAAACAAGTATTTCATTTCATGCATGTTCACAAGCACACATGCATACGTGCATGCACATGTGTACCACATATGACAACATTGTACCAAAAAAAGGCCATGACTACCAAAAACATTCAGATGAAGACGACCTTGACCATCCAGTGCTCCATGGACAAGAAAACTCTTTTGAAGTTTGTTCCAGTGATTTAATGAATGCAGCATGGTTTTGGCACCAAGTTCAAGCCAGTCATATTCTCCAGTTTTCTATGGGGTGAGGAAGGTAACCTTCCAGATGCCCTCGGGGAGGCCACTGGCTACTGATAGTCATTTCCATAACAATACAAGTTTGCTGGGCCTTCTTTTTTTTTTAATTTTAAAGAGAAAAAACAGAAAAATCAAGGAGCAAACCAGCAATCAAAAAACAACAAAAGCAAAATGACAACAACAACAACAAAAAAAAAATAGTGATGTAGGATTTCAAAACAAGACAATAGAAATTTAACAATGGTTGTTATATTGCATATTGTTATCTTCAAAATAGTTGCTCAGGTTACCAGATACAGACATGCAAGACTGACCAAACCATATAATTTTCCTTTAAGCAGTTTCTTTTCCTTTTCTATATCTATTGTAACTTTCAGATCTTATTTACTCTTTCAGTTTCTTACACTAGCAAGACAATACGGTGTTTACACATGCAAGTCTGATTTATTGCATTTATGAATAAGGCTTCTAGTTGCATCCATTTATCTATAGTAAGCCTCGAGTTTATCATTATTTATAGCTGAGTAGTATTTCATTGTTTAAAAATACATCTTTTTTTATCCATTCCTCAGTTGATGGGCATTTGGGTTGTTTCCAAGATCTGGCTATTACAAATTGTGCTGCTATAAACATGGGTACACATATATTGCTGTATGTTTTCAATTCTTCTGGGAAAATATCCAGAAGGGGATAGCTGGGTCAAATGGAGCCTCTAATTCTAGTTTTTTGAGGAATCTCCAACTGATTTCCACAGTGGTTGCACCAGTGTACACTCTCACCAAAAATGGAGAAGGGTTCCCTTTTCCCCGAAGCCCCTCCAGCATTTGTTATTGGTTAATTTCTTGATGTTAGTCATTCCTTCTGGAGTGAGATGATACCTCAGTGTTGTTTTAATTTGCATTTCTCAAATGACCAATGATGTTGAACATTTTTTCATACATTCATTTGCCATTTGTATTTCTTCATCTGAGAGTTGTGCATTCATCTCAGATGTCCATTTTTGGATTGGGTCTTTGAATTTTGGAGGCCTGATGTTTTTAAGTTCTTTATACATTCTAGATAAAAGTCCCTTGTCTGAGGGGCAGTTGGCAAAACATCTTTTCCCAGTGTCTGTGAGTTTTCTTTTCACTCTGTTGGTGATTTCTTTTGATGTGCAAAAACTTTTTAATAAGACAAGATTCCAGCTGTTGATTCTTTGAAGTACTTCCCTTTCAGTTTTGTTTTTGTTGATGAACTCTTTGCCTACCCCTATGTCCTCAAGATTTCTACATACGTTGTCTTCCAGTAGGTTTAGTGTGTGTGTTTTAATATTTAGATCTTTTGTCCATTTTGACTTTAGTTTAGTGCATGGCATAGGCATGCTGGGCCTTATTCTAAGCACAACACCCCCAGTAGTGCTCTCCTTGAGTCCTTGGGGCTCTGAAACTACTCCACAGAGACAGTAGGCAGAGAAGGACCCCCTTCCTACTCTTGCCTTTTGTTACCTCCATCCCTAAGAAGCCTCACTGGGCCCAAAGCATCACAAGGTTAACCATGATCAGAGTCCATTCACTGTCCTGTCTGCCTCTCTCATAGGACCTCAGAGACATCTGAAATGTCCTGAGGGGTAAAGACATCATCCTATCCCTGCACTCTGGGGTCCCAAAATCTCCATCTTAACCCAAAAGTAGCCATAAGGATCACTTCAGTCGCCAAGAAGTGATCTGTCTACAAACAAGGAAATCTATGACCCCAAGATACTGTGGGGTTCTTTATTCTCTAATCTATTGATTTGACCGAAATACATATAGTGTGTATGATATTTATTCATGTTCAGTGGCTTTCTCTACCAACCGAAGACGTTCCCTACCTAGTTTTTACACTGTCAGCCATGAGTCTCACCAAGTATAGACAGGTAACAAAGAGGAAATCTTTTCACCAATTTTCCAGTTTTTCTTATGCCTCACTCTTCCCCTTTCCCCCTACTGCCTATGAGCACTGAAGCACCAGAATGTTCTTCATGATACTTCTTAGGAGTTTGTTTCTGCCCTGGAGTTGAATGAAGTTCTCTTCATCAAGGATGACATTTCTTTTCTTCAATCTTTTGCCACATTTCAACAAATACCTATTCCTACTCCACAACAGCCCAAATTGCTACCTCTACTGCTAAGTAGCTGCAGGACTGTGGGTAAGTTACTCACCTCTCTGAGGGAAGAGGGCAGGAGAGAGAAGAATTAATGGAGTCAGGGAACTATGGGGGCCTCCAGAGGTGCTCCAAACCCAGCCTTGGGGAAGAGGAGAAGGCAGATATGATCTAGATCCTGGAGATATGGTTCCCAAATTGAAGCCTTAAAAGCAAGCAGGAGTTAGGAGCGTGGCACTAGGAAGAGCATTCCCTGTGAGGGACTGCCTGGGCCCAAGCACAGAGGCCGGAAAGAGCATGGAGAGCGGGAGAATCACACGGTGCCACCAGAAAGAACATGGAGTTTTCTGTGGGGGCACTGTGGAGAGAGCAGAGTCTGAAGATGTTGCAGGGCCCAGAGTGTGGAGGGCTCTGCATGCCAACTGTACAGCTTGGCTCTTACTCAAATGCCAGAGAAGCCTCCAGAGGGGTCTGAGCAGGGCAGGTACATATTCTGGCCAGATCGCTGTCTGTAATTCAGAGAAGTCTTGAGTGACCATGAAGCCTGGGCTTCATGCCTCTGTGCTGGATTAGCACCCTCCATGTGACGATGGGAGGGCTGAGTGATGCAGAGGGTGGCTGCTGACTGGTTTGGGCCTCTTGCAGGATTTCTAGGATTCAGGCAACTTTGCACCTTGATAGAATTTCTCTTGTAATTTCTTTCTCATGGTCAAAAACTTCAGGGAGGGGGCAGGGGCATACTGAAAACAGAGGTTCAGAATCCCAGCACACAACTGAAGGTATGTTCATGCCATCTTACAGATAAGGAAAATGAGCACAGATGGACAAAGTGGCTTTTCTGAGGTTGCACAGCTGGAAAGTTGAGGAAGCAGGAGAAGAAATGTCTGGGTGTTGGCTCCTGATTTCAGTCAGTATTGTGTTAGGTGTCTCCAGAAACTTTAGGACTCACAGCAAATTGCCAGCTCGGTTGGCAATGCCTGCCTAGCTTACAGACAAAGGGGAAACTCAAAGTTAAAGGAGAAAGAGTGCTATTTTTTATTTTAAAGAGAATAAAACAAAACAAAACAAAACAGAGTTAAACACAACAAAGCATTTCAGAACAGAACACTACAAGCAATACAGGTCTTCAAAACATAACAATAGGAGATTAACAATGGCTACCCTAGTGTCTCTTGTTTTAAGTCTGTTTTCTACTATTAGATTGCAATATGTGAGAAGATAGGAACAGCTTTTTTGAAGAAAACAAAGAATACTAAGGTAGCCATTTTTTATTTCAGTTGTCTGATTTGAAGGCCTGTAATGCTTTTTCTCTTTTGTTTTATCTGGTTTTTATGTTATTTTGTTTGAGTTTATTGTTTGTGAATGTAAGAGTGCTATTTTTTAAATACAGAAGCTGATGATCAGATCACAAGATAGCACCTGGATGCCCTAGCCTCAAGCATCCTCCTGTGTAACTCTTTCCTGTTAATTCTGGACTCGTGACAAGCCTATTTCACTCATTTGCCTATACAGTTCCAAGCCATAGTCAGTCACACTAGCATAGCAGTTGTTCACACTGTTAACCTGTATT
>RJWT010051618.1:0-10676 GCA_004365215.1 Cuniculus paca
TAAGAAGCAGAGCAGTGGAACAGCATCTGAGAGGAAGGAGAGAGGCACCATGAACAGCTGTCATGGTCATGCCTCCATGATCCACCAAGACTGACCCAAAAGTATGTGTTACTAACCAGCTGCATGCATCTCAAGCCAAACAAACTGACAATCCACCTTAGTTGTCAGCTATAAAGTCATGTACATAGGTATACATATATATGGATGTGCTTTTTTGTGTACACAGGGATGATCAAACTGTATAATGAATATTTAAGGAAAAAACTACTACAGTGAAAAACACATTGCTTAGAATGAAGAGATAAGTGTGTTTGAAGTGTAGGGAAAAATTTTGAGTATTTTGAGGGGGGGATTAATGGCAGTATGTCTTTTAATGTAGTATTCTTTTAAAAATTTAAATACAATAGTTTTCAATTGTACATATACCTTAGAGCTATCCACATATTTATTTAAAAAATATATATAGTTTAAATAACATACCTATGTAATAGTTTCTATGCAATAAAAAAAATGGGATTAAAATTATAATCATATGAATCAAAGATACTTAGTCTGCATGGTGATAAAGGAAATTAAAGGGAGTTTGCCTTAAATTCATTTCCAATAAAAAGAAAAAGCTCAGGAATAGGAAAAATTTGCACTTAATAATTATTCTAATTTTACTTTGACAATTTACTTTTCTCAAATCAAGTTTGTGGCATTACAAATGTCTATATATATAGGGCTAATTTTTATTTGTTTTCTTATTTTGTTTGTTTTTGCAAGGTAAAAGTGGGAATAAAAGTCAGTACCAGAAAACTGTTATGTAGAAATGACTGACTAGAGGTAAATAGCATATGTAGGCTACTCCAAGTCATTGAACCAAATCAGCAGGTATGTAACTATATGATAAGTTATAGCTGGAACAAAATGTTGGAGTGCAACTTGAGAGTCAGTGATTAGATAACATCTAGAAATAAGAGTGTTTAGTATAATAAATGAAATGACATAAATGGAAAGCCCTAATACTGGTTGCACTACGGAACCTCTCCTTTTAGGATATAAAAGATAATTGTAAAGTAATCAAAGAAGGCTGACTGTAATACTGGACACATATGAGGTTGAACAGAAAGAAGAGCTGAAGTTTGCTTATTGTGATAGTATAAGAAAAATTCCAGACAGTTTCCAAGAAGAAGAAAGAATATCAGTGTTTATGGACAAAGTGAATTAGCTAGAAATTCCAGATTGAAATGAAGAAATATTAAGAATCTGTGAATGGAATATGAAAAACATCAAAGATATTAAAAGGCCAAATTTTAGACTCATAGTTCTCAATGTAGCAGTAAACAGGCTACTGCACAGAAAGACTATTCAGTGAAATAATAAAATAAAATTTCCCAAATCTGGATGAAACAAACTTGCACATACTGAAGTCATTCAGAACTCCAAATCAATCTAACCAGAAAAAAAAACTTTCCATAACGTACGAGAGTTATATTGCCAGAAGTACATAATGAAGAATATTAAAAGTCTCAAGAGAGAAAGTTGAATCAATTACAGTAGCCAACTCTTCAAAATAACAATAGATTTCTCAACAGAAATTCTAAAGACCTAGTAGACCGGGATAATGTGTTTCAAACCCTAAAAGAAAATAGCTACTTTTTTTCAGAATTGTAGGAGAATAAAGACCTTCCAAAATATTTATTGACTGAATTGAAAAGAATTCATCCACTTCTAAAATAAATTCTTAAAGGAACACTATACATAAAAGAATAAAAGTAGACAAGCAAAGCAATATTCAAAAAGAAACAAGATGTATTATGTACATGTACAAAGTCCCCAATATATTTTTAAAATGCATGTACTGCAAATACAAACAACAACAACAACAAAAAAGAATCAAACATCAGGAAAAAACAAAACAACAATTAGTACATACTTTTCAATAATAACCTTGAATATAAATGATTTTGTTCTCCACTTTACAAACATAGACTGGAAGATTGAATTAAAAGACAAAGCTAAACTGTATGTTTCCTGTAGGAAACACACTTCACCTGCAGAGATACATACAGACTGAAAATGAAAGGATGAAAAATGATATTCCATGCAAATGGAATTCAAAATCAAGCAAGATTAGCTTAGGCACAACCAGAAAACCTGACTTCCAGTTGAAACTAGACAGAAGAGACAAAGAAGGTTATTAATAAAGAGGAAAAATCCACTAAGAATTCAAAATATTTTGACCCTAATGTTGCTGCAGCCAATTTTGTAAAACAAACACAGTTAAATATAAAAAGATAGAGTCCATACTCTCATAAATATGTCAACCACACCCAAAAATTCAGCAAGATTCATCACAGATAATTATAATATAGACCAAATAAATGAAATTTGCACATATCTATAGAATATTCTATGAACTGCAAAATACACATGAATACACATGAAACACTTTTTTCAAGATAGACTATGTTTTAAGCCATAAGTTAAGTATTAGCAAATGCAAAAAATTAAATAACTTCATACATCTTATCAGATTACTATGAAATAAAAGTAGAAGTTAACTTCAGGAGAAACTGTAACAATTACAGAAGCACATAGATATTTAAGAATGCAAATTTCAATGATTAATGAGTCACTGAAAAAGTCAAGACATAATATTTATTTATTTGTAACAGGAATCAAACTCAGGACTTGTGCTTGTAGGTGCTTATGCTGCTGAGCTGTATCCCCAGTCCCTCAAGGGGGAAACTTTTAAAAATTTCTAGAACCAAAGGAGGATTGAAATCAGCACAACTCCTTCCTGGCAAGTGTGAGGTCCTGAGTTTAAGTCCTAGCATCAAAAAAAAAAAAAGGAAAATTGAAACCACATGTCAGAATATGCTCTTCTCTATAGAGAAAGTACTACTAACATGAGGGCTTATAGCTACAATTGTGTGTATGAGAAAATCAGAAGGATAAAAAAATAAAATAATGATAAATCATAAAGTCTTAGAAAAGGAAGAACAAACAAAACCTCAAAGCAGTAAAAGAAAATAAATTAACTGAAAACATAGGTGTTGAAATTAATGAAATAGAGACGATCACCAAATTCAAAGATCATTGAAATAAATAATTGGCTCTTTTCAATGATAAACAAGTTTGACAGCTTCTTAGGAAAAAACTAACCAAAAGATTAATAAAAGTAGAAATTAGAGTGACTATATTATATAAGATAATATTTGTAACAGTTAAGCTTATTAGTGAACTTCATTGGCTTGGGAGCTGCCCATGAGATTAAGAAAATACATTTATGGTTGTGTTGGGGTGGGTCATGCAGGGATGTCTGGCCCTACGCCCCTTCCTCTCTAACGTTGTTTTCAATCTTTGCTTCATAGCTACAAGGTACTAAGAAGTTTTGTTCGGCCACACCTTTTTGTCATGATGTTCCCACCTTGGAGATAGCTCTCTATAACCTGAATCCTCGAAAATCATGAGCAAAATAAATATTTCCTTTAAATTGCGGGTGTCAACTATTTTGTTCACCAATGGGAAAGCTGACTAATGCAGAAAATTGGCACCAGAAATGGGTAATTTTTATGACTACATCTTACTCTTTTGTTCAGAACCCTGTGGAACTGATTTGCAGTAGGACTGTGGGATTTGTTGAAGATGGAGAATATAAAAGTTCTAGGATGCTCTTATCAGAGATGCATGGGTGATTCTGATCAGAGCTCAGATGACCAGAATGCTTACAGGAATGTAGAGGTAAAATCCAACTTCATAAACTTTCAGATGGAGACTTTATCAGGAATAGTAAGAGGTCTAGCATGCTATATTGCTAAGAACCCATCTACATTTTCCCCATGTTCACAGACTTTTTAGGAGGTCCAATTTAAATGTGTTGGAGCCTGTAATCTGGCAGAGTAAAGCCATAAAAGGTGGGGCTAACAAAGTTTTGGAACTCATTTCTCATCCTTCACTTGCTTTAGATGATGGGCATGAAGCTATAGGATAAAATAATTGACCTGCTTGGCTTCTGTTTTGCTTTGGTCACATTCTTTTCTATTATACTGTGCTTCTTTCCCTTTTTGAAAAGGAAGCACTTACTGTGTAGCATTATATATTTTTATTGAGAACATGTAACTTGCTTTTTGAATTTTCAGGGTTTCATAGTTAAGTTTGTCTTGAGTCTTGGAGACTTTGATCTTTGACTATATGTGGCACTGTTTACATACCATGTACCAGATACTTGCATTTTCAGTTGTGTGCAGGAAATTTGCAACATGCCCATCAGAATTATTTATCTACACTCTGGAGATTAAATATGATCTATGGAGATGTATTTGATTGTCAAAATTACGAAGTGCAGAACTTGTAAGATAGGTCAATTGTCCTCTTGAGTAGCTTGGACACTCCTGAGTACAGAACACTTACCTTTGTTGAGGTTGATCATGGAAGTATGTACTTTGATACAATCTTAGTTTCTTTGTTGCTGTTGGGGAAAAATGCTCAATAAACACAAGATAAACAGTGGGAGGTTTATTTTTGCTCATAGTTTATAGAAATTTCAGAATATAGTTGAATGGCTTCAAGGCAGGACAACATAACATAGGGATATGTCAGAGGAAAAATAGCTTATGATGTAGCAGGCAGGAAGCACAGAGAAAGAAAATAAGAAGTAGGAAACTATACCCTTCCAGGCCACACTCCCAGTAGACAAGCTCTACCTACCAACATCACATCATGTCTCGAAAACACCATCTAGATACAAACTATTACAAATACTATATCTGGTTCTTGGGCCATTTGTGTCAGGCACTTTTTCCTGACTGCTTTCCAGCAACTGTGGAACTAAACAGCTGCCACCATGATGTTTCTGCCTTGGGGCTAGCTGGTCCGGGACCAAATCCTTTGAATCATGAAGCAAATAAAAATTTGAAGTGTTAACTATTTTGCTCAGCAATGAGAAAAAATCATTAGGGAGTATTTTGAAAATATATTCCAATGAATTGGAAACTCTAGAGGAAATGAATAAATTTCTAAACACATACAATATAGAATATTGAATTAATGGTACATATAAACCTAAAGGGTGAAGTAATAAGCCATAAGTTTGAAGCAGCAATGAAAATTCTCCAAACAAAGAAAAACTCAGGAACACATGATTCACAACTAAATTTTACCAGAATTAAAGAAGAGTTAACACAAAGGCGCCTTTAACTTTTCCATAAGACGGAAAGGTAAGGGATGCTTCCAAACTCATTCTATAAAGTCAGTATCACTGTTATGGCTTATACATTGTGTCAACTTGAGAAGTCTAGAAGTTTAACTAAGCATCTCAGCAGCTCTACATACTAGGGTGTAGGGGACAATCCATTACTGTTTCTAGGATATTGTTCATTATCAATTTGAGAAGGTCTGATGTTTAACTAAGTGATTCAGCAGGGGGCCAGGATCTTTACTTTGTAAATATCCTCATTTAGTGCAACTGGAGGGCACAGAGATTTTGTGAGTACTGCCCTGGAGGAGGAGGAGGAGGTGGTTTGCTGCATACAATACAAGGGAGGAAAAGAGGCTTGTTCTCCTAGTTGTTGCTCTTGCTGCTTTTGCTGGCTGCTGCCTTGAAGTGTTGCTCCTCAGCCATACCACCCTGTCTGGGAGCCAGATGATTATGAACTGAAACCAGCACAAACAGTGAGCTTAATAAACATTTCCTTCCTGCATTTTGAGTGTAGGGTATTTCATCCCAGCAATGAGAGAAAAGTAACCAAGACAATCACCTTAATCCTAAACCAGACAGACTCAAAAATAATAATAAACCTACAGACAAATATTTATCATAAGCATAGATGCAAAATTACTCAACAAAATTTTTGCACACTGAATTCTACAATACATTAAAAAGAACACAGTTCATTATCAATTTTGTTTCATACAAGGGATGCAAGCATGGGCCTACCAATGAAGAACAAGAAAATATATCACATAAATAGAATCAGTGATAAAAAGAATCCCATGATCATGTCTGTAGATGCAAAATAAAAGCCTTGAACAAAATTAAACATCTTTTGATTGTGAAAAGTCTAAAGTAAGTAGAGAAAGTTCTTACCTGAGTACAATAATGTGTCCATTCTCCATTCTCTCTGCTCCTACTGAATTGACATAGTATATGAAATTTTAGCCAGCACAATTGAGATGGGAGATTAGGGTGTGTCAAAGCTAGCTGGGGAAGTACATGTGACTTGTTAATTTGAAAATTCTCAGGACACATGCGCAGAACAATTTCTAAACCCTTCACGTGGATGTCTCAGGAGAATTCTAGCAGGTTTTCACACTGGATGTCTCATATCTAACCTCAGCCTGAGGAGTGTATGATACAAAAAGGAAGACCAAGGTCTGGGGATGTAGCTCAGTGGCACAGCACTTGCCAGGCAAGCACGAGGTCCTGATTTTGAGTCTGGGTACAAAAAAAAAAAAGAAAAAAAAAAGGACCACACTGAGTTTTTGCCTCTGTGTTCTTCTGTGTTTTCTCCTTTGTGGTGCCCAGCCCTCATGATATAGTGTGTACTTCTTTTCTTACTTTTAGGTGACCCAATCTCCTGCTGCACAGCCTATTGTTTTTGTTTTTTGTTTTCCTATCTTAAAGAAAACTTTGCTATCATTTGCATTTGATTTGACTAATTCTTTGCCCAGGACAGAAAGAACCTAAAAATCTCCTCCGGAGGGAGACTCCAGCACCTTAAACTAGATAACACAATTAGGCAAGAGAAAAAAAAAAACAAAACAAAACTAGGATATAAACAGAAAAGGAAGAATTCAAATATTCCTTATTTTCAGAAAACATGATCCTTGTACTAGAAGATCCTAAAAACTTCACCAGGAGACTTTTAGTTCTATAAACAAATTCAGCAAAATATAAAATCAACACAAAACCAACAGATTTCTATACACTAATAATGAACCTACTGAGAAAAGAAATTTAAAAAACCAAGCCCAATTGTTTCAATAAATAAATAAACCTAAGAATCAACCTAACCAAATAGGTGAAAATCTTTGCCATGAAAATTTAGGAAAGAAATTGAAAATACTAGAAGATGAAAAGCCCTCTTCTGTTCATGGATTATCAGATTTAATATTGTTAAAATGACCGTATTACCGGATACAATCTGCAAGTTTAGTGAAGTCCCCATGAAAATGACAATGACATTCTTCAAAGAAGTAGAAAAAACAATCCAGAAACCATATGGAGGTGAAATAGACTCAGAATAGTCAAAGCAATCCTGATGATGCCTGGAGCAATAACAATATCCAATCTCAAAATATACTATAAATCTGTACTAACAAAAACAACATGGTACTGAGAAAGGAATGGACACATGCATCAATGGAACAAAATAAAAGACAGTAGTAACCCTGCACAGCAACAACCATTGAAATCTTGACAAACGGGTCCAAAAGTATCCTTAACAAATGATACTAGGGAAATTGAATATTCACAGATTGAAAATGAGCACTAAACCCTCTCTTACCCTGTATGAAAATGGATCAAAGACTTAGGTATAAGACCTGAAACTTTGAAACTGCTAGAAGAAAACACAGGGGAAACATTTGAGACCATAAGCTTAGGAAATGACACCTTGAATAGGACTTCAGTAGCACAGTAAATAATTACAAGAATTGGCAAACAATTTTATATCAAATTAAAAAGCTTTTGCACAACAAAGTAAACAGCAGAATGAAGACAGAGTCTACATAATTCCAGGAAAATCTTTGACACCTAATTTTTTGACAGAGGATTAATATTCAGAGTATATAATGAACTCAAAAAATGTAAACACCAAGGGTAAGGTTCTAGGTTGGTGATAGGGTGTTTATCATGCATGAGGGCCTAAGTTCCATTCCCACTACCACCAATATACAATCAACCAGAAGACACTCAGCACCAAAATAAGTAATCCAATAAATTGGCAAATAAACTAAACAGGCACTTCTCAAAAGAAGTATAAATGACCAATAAGTGTATGATAAAATCTTCAAAGTATTTACCCATCAGGAAAATGTAAAACCCCAACTACTTTGAGACAGGATCCATCAATATGCTTTATACAGGAAACACATTTAACTGGAAAGAAAATTCATAGATCGAAAGTCAAAGGAGAGAGAACAATGCCCTAAGTGACAGGGAGCCAGAAAAAAGGCATTTCATTCTTTCTTACTTCAGACTGAATGACTGTCATAAAGAATACATACATACATACATACATACATACATACAGACATACATTCTGCTGAGGATGCAGGGGGAAAATGAACCCTTTTACACTGTTTGTGGGAAAGTAAATTAGTGTAGTCACCAGGGAAATCTGCATGAAGGTTGCTTAAGAAAACTAAAAGGGAGTTACCCTTTGATCCAGATATATTAGTTCTTGGTATATTGTCAAAATAATTTAAGTAGATTTACTGTAGAGATATTTGCATAATCATATTTATTAAGTGCAATTCATAATAGTTAAGCTATAGAAACAGATTCCTGTCAAATGATAGATAAAAATTTGTGATATATATACATAATGAAGCATTACTTACCCATAGTAAGAATAAAATTGTGTTATTGGAAAGAAAATGGAAGAAACTCATCACCCTCACATTAATTCAAATAATCCAGATTCAGAAAGACAAATATATTTTATCCATTATTTGGGAAAGTAAAAGGCAGATGAAATGATTTTAAAAAATTAAAGTTCTGAGTGCAGATAGTATAATTATCATTATCTTTGCATCAGTCCAAGTAAAGCTATGAATCACCTGTGTACAATACCACAGATCTGCATATGAATATAAATTAAGTTTTGAAAGAAGAGAAAGTCTTACAGTAAAAAGGCCCAGAGTAGATTTTTAAAAATCACAGTTACGTTTTGAGGACATAGAATGGTTATCATTTCCTAGTAAGTAATCTCTGTTTAGAATTCTTTGTTTTTTTTTTAATTTGTCTTTTTAAAATCAATCATGTACTCTATTAATTATGAACACAAGTCACTTCTTCTTGCTAGATTTATGTACACTTTGGATTGGTAATTAAATGGTCTAAATAAATAGATTAAAGGAATAATTATTTTCAGAAAATAATAACAAAACCAAAAAGGTTAAGAAGAGTTCTGTATCATTTAAAAGGAGAGAGGAGTTAATGTTGAATCCAGTTCAAAAAATCTTCTGACAAGATGACCTTTAAATAATCTACCACTGCACAATTGATTTCAATCTCTCCCAAGGGCTTCAGTTGATAAGATTTCACTTCAAAGCATGCAGCCTAAATTGCAAACAAAGAGAATTTACACTTCTTTAGCTTACTGTGCAAGCTGGCTTTAAAATATCCTGATCTGTATTGAACTTAACTAAATTTCTTTTCTGTGAAGTCCAGCACAGCAGTCCACACATCAAGATTCACAGAAGAATAAACCACTAAAACTTTAATATCAAAAGTATTGCAGGAGTCAAATACAACAGTAATAATTAAACTCTGTCCATCAAATAGACATAAATTGTACATTGAAGGTTGCAGTGCTTGAACACAGATAAAATTTGGGTTGTACTGGGGAATAAAATAATGTCAGTGTCTATCAGAAAGACATGTTATTATGAGGAAAAAACAAAATCAAAGGCTTGCTTAACTTAGATATAATCATTTAAGAGGTAGCAAAAATGCTTATGTGCTCTCCTGTTGAGTCTGGGTGCTTTATATCACCTTAGTCTTGATTTTCACTAAATGATATTGATTGCTCTAGACGCTGCATTTAGGATGTAATACTTAGGGAGTAAAATTACACTTTCATCATTATTAAAACAGAGGCATTTGGATTTTAACAAGACGTCCTGATTTCAACTGTATTTGCTAGCTCCAATGTTAACCATTCTAGTATTCAATCTGTGACAAATAGTCACAATGGAACAAAGTAGATTGATTTTGGAGACAGGTTAAAGTATAAATAATTCCTTTTAAATGAGCTTTATGAACTCTAAGAAATTTCAACTAACTAGCAATTTCTTTTTAGATAACATAAACGGAAAATTTACATAACATGTTACAGAATATATATGTATCTATATTCTTTTTAAACTTTCCATGTCATGTGCAAGTGAAGATGTATAGTCATTTTTTTGAGTTACTAAATTGATAAGAGCTGATACGTATTTCCATATATTTTTGTCAAGATGTTAGTCACACTATTGTAGGTTCCAAAATTCTGAAAAGAAATAAAAACTATCATATGTACAAGTGTTAAGACATATTTTCAACATGTGAGCAATAAAATGAGTATGAAAACACCAGCTGGTCTTATATTCGGTGGCACTTTAACGTATCGCTTCACCCTGAATTTGTTACAGAATAAGGAAATTATATTGTTTTTCCAGGACAGAGGTAAGTTACTACCAATAGAATTTAAATCTAAACCAAGAATTTCTGAATTAAAATTTAATCTTCAAAATGTCACTGCATTTAAATAGTATTTTTAAAAAATGTGCTACAAAGATTTCACACAAAATAAACTCAAAGTTTTTATACCTCTAAATCGTCTATATGTTACCATAGAAAACTATTAAAGTCATCAAAATATCATTAGAGATATCTCTTCAGCCATTAGAAAAATCTAGTATTTTTTTATGTTGAACTGGCAAAAAAACATATTACTTGGACACTCAAGTCCATTCAGCTA
>RJWT010051619.1:0-10681 GCA_004365215.1 Cuniculus paca
TCATTCTTAAGTAGTTTAGTTTATCATCACATTTTATGAAAATCTCTCTCAGGGAAAGGGTCATTTATATTTGTGGGCTTCCTTCAATCTGATCAGATTACAAAAACAAGAGATGTTTTGGCAGACATATGTTTACTCCTTAAAACATCTGGGCAGCTTAACGGAAGAGACATTATCAACTCCTGCTCAGATACTCTTTCTTGGTATTGAAGAAATGAATGTGCTTCCTCTTTTCATCAGTTATTACTTTTCTAGCAACATTAGTTATTCTTTTCTCAGTAAAACTAGTCTAGCAAATAGTTTGCCTTCCATCCATTCTCATTCCTACAGAGTGGAATTTCATAGGTGTGGAGTTAGTGGTCTATTTTTATCATCAGGCGATATATATAGCCTGTTTACTTTCACTTTTCAACAAAGACCAACATAAAAAAAATTCCAAAATTTCTAATTCTCCTCAAAGCTATGCTTTTTTGCTTTACCTTGTACATTTATACAGTCTAAATAATCACAATCATGGTGTAAAGTTTTTTGTGTGTATACTTTGCCATATTTTTTGTTTTCATATTTTTCAAATAGTATTTTGTTACCATTTTAATGATTTTCATTTTGTGCCATATATTATACAGCCTTCTTTTGACTTTAAAAATTATTTTCCTATTTTAGAATTATCCATGAAGACTTTGTGTCACTATAATGTTACTTTCAGTGGATCATTTCTTTGGTAAACACTTTTAGAAAAGAACTGCTGGTTGTAGACAGATTTATGGCTCTTCTATTTGAGATAATTATTTTACAAAAAGATCATACTAATTTGGAAGTATTGTTGGTAAGGAATTGCTTTATCTCAGCCACATCAGCTTATGCTATCTTAAAAAAAGTCCTGGTTTCCAGAGTTATAATTTGCATTTTTAACTACTAATGAGGAAACGAATCTTTCCATCTGTTTTCTCTTTGTATTTGTTGATGAGGATTATAAAATGTGCAGAGGAAAGGAAATGAAAATACCTTGAAAAAGACAGATATGAACAGGGCTTAGTGGTAAAAATGATGATAGCCAGATGATAGAAGGAAAAATAAGTAGCATATTGTTTAGAATGTGTACATGCATTTATGCATATACATGTACATGTGCACGTAAAATATATCATCATTTTCCTTTCTCATTACTTATCATAAACCCAGAATAGTATTAAATGTTATTTTGAATAAGTTTCATGGTATCCTGACAACAAACTGATGTATTGTTTGCCTCAATTTTGTAATGAGAAACTGAAAGTTCATGCAGGATAAGTCAAATGTCCAAGGCACCTAATATTGTAGCTGCATAGGTTTAACAATGTCTCTCTTATTGTAACACGTTTCTAGGCTATTCTTTTTTGCTTAAGGTAGGGAATCTGTGCCAAGAAGAAATAATGACACACATGATAGGTCATATGAAATTGGTAAAGAATGGAACCTTTCTAGACCATGGTAAAATTCACTAAAATTAGATCTATATTGGCGAAAAAAAGGCTATATTCATTTTCCACTGCCAGTGGACTGGGTTTTAGTTTAATTCACTTTGTAGAATTGATGTTTGTTCTTGGCTAACCATCTATGATATCATTATATTGCACATGATGAATTATTCACCCGAATGTGTCTTACAATTAGCTTCAGCAGAGTATATGCTTTTTTCGGCCAAACATTTTACTATATCTATGAAGATTAAATTAACCATCTTTGCCAGCAATAAATAACTGAAAGAATTGATTTTTAATATCTGGAGCAGAGAAGGGGAAAGTGCAAGCAGAGCAAGACATTTTGCTTGACCAGTGTTCCATGTATCCTTTTACAATTTGCATTCTCTATCAACACAAAATCTTTGGCCAAGAACAGCAGTAGAGAAGACACATTGTCTGGTCAATGACTGCCTTTCAGGAGGAGGAGGACAGCTGTATAAAGATGATTCAGATGAACTTTAATTATAGTCATGCTATTTCAAAATCCCATTATTTAATTTTCACAGTGCTGTACATTAGATCCTCCTAGTTCTTTATTTTACCGATGGAGAACATAGAAATTAAGTAGTTAAGCCAGAACGTGTGCCTAGGTTAGGCAGCATCAGAGTTTGGGTCTTGGGAGCAGGGTTCATAAGTCTTCATTTAAAATTACTCCCCTGTGTTTGTGAACTACTCATTGAGGTTTTCCAGCACTGATTTGATGGTGATGACTATGATGACAATAAATGGTGTAGTGTCTAGCACATTCTTAGTGACATATCTACCTGTTTATTACACACACACACATATACTATCTTGCTGAAACTCATAAATACCTTATAAGGCAGCTACTATGATTATCTCTCATTTGATGCAGAGAAAGAGCCAAGTGCAAGTATACTAGTTCTAGAATATATTATGTCTCTTAATATCTGCATCATATCAGTGTGTTTTAATTAAGGAACATTTTATCCAGGAATATCGAAGGTAAAAATAAGTGCTGGAATTTACAATAAAGAAAGAAGCAAAATAAAAGCAAAACGAAACTTTGGATTTGAATAAATATGTATTCACCCATTTTCTAAGGATTTACTGAATAACTAGATGAAAAGTGACTGCATAGTTACAAAATTTAAAAAGCTCCACAGGTTACATTTAAAGATTGAACTTAAGACCTGACTAAAAGTTTATAGTGCTTAAATATTAGCATGGAAAATCAGACAAATAAAACTGAGTGAAAGTCAGAACTATTCTTAAAGAGTATGAAAAATTCAGACATAAATTACTTGACGTCACCCATGGAGAGTAGAAGTGGTCTTCCAAAGGGTGGTGATTGCTGAGTGGTCTTACTTAGAGCGGCTGCAGCCTTCTTTACTTTGGTTATATAAACTAGTGGGGATTACATTTCCCAGGGATCTCAACAAAGGTTCTTAATCAGAGAAAAAGAGAAAAATCAGGCAGTTTCCATGCACACTCGCTACTGTGCTTAGAAACAGAAGCATGTGACTGCTTTCCTATGGACTTTTCCTATATTTTTAAAGTAATCATAAAGCATGCTGGTCATTTAGAACCACAGTAGGAAAAAGGAGACTCAAATGTTGATGGCTTGATCCCTTGTTCCTTCACAATGACAGCGGGGATCTTTACCTACTGGTGATGAAATAGCTCCTGCATGCAATCTTTTCTGGATTATAATTGTCACCATAGAAGAAACTTTAAAAATATTATTTGATTTAACAAATCTATAGAAATTAGTGGTGAGGCAGTGATAAATAAAAGGAATAAAGTTCTTTTCCCAATGATGCTGACCATGGTAACTGTAATTTCTAGAAAAATGTTGAAATTACAGAAAATACTACTTATTAACCAATAGAGAGACATGGCAATAATTAAATATGAGAGACTTGCTTTCCAGTCATTTTTTAAAATCACCTACTCCTCTACCTAATGCATTATTTTATTTTTCAATTATATGCAAATAATTGATATATCAATGTAAGTTTTTTTATATATAATTGAAATTATAATAACATAAATTTTAACATTTAGAAAAGGATTTAAGCAAGTACTACAAAGGCTGATAATTATTTTAATTGCATTTTTAATGATGTGACACAATTTTTTTGTTGAATATATTCTTTATTTGGTTAAATTTGTAATAATGATAGAAATAAATATTTACTATATTTATTCATAGGTATAGTTTTTCTTTCACATAAGTAATTTTTATAAAATTATACATAAACACATTTGTTATGGCTTGCATCTAGATGTCTCTCCAAAGCCTCATGTGCTCATAGGGAAGGATTTTCAGAGGTGACTGGATCATGGTTGTGTGATACTGGATTAGGGGATATGATACTGAGATTAAGAGCATGTGATAACTAAATCAGTTTAGCACAGATTGGGAATAGATAATGGGAAGGACCACCATGAGTGTGTGTGCAGCCGGGATGGGGCAAAAGGGAAAGGGAGGCTTGTTGGTGCCTCCCTAGCATAAATTGTTTCTCCTCTGTGATGCCCCTCAGCCGTACCTTCTTGTCTTAGAGCCAGCTGACTATGGTCCAAAATTTCTACAAACTGTGAGATGAAATAAACCTTTCCTCCCTTAACTTGTGGGTGTCAAGTATTTTGTCTCAGCAATGAGAACATTAGCTAAAACAGTATTTTAAGATAAATAAAATTCCATAAAGCACAAATTGAGGGCTTTATTTAAGGCATAGTAATGTAAATCTATTTTTCTAAACAACCAGTTTGGAGATTTCATATTGTTTCTTTTTACCTGTAAGAAATAAAAACATGTAAAAGGACAGCTTTCTTGAATGTACTCTTTAATGATTTGAATTAATGTGTGGGACTTTATCAGTGAGGGTGATCTGTTAACTGTATATTCTCAGAAACATGTTCGTCATATAATAGGTGTCCAGGGTTTCTGTTTAAGACACTACTTTTTTCCTCTATGTTCTCTTTCTGTAATATTTCTACTATTTTTCAAATTAAAGAAGTAATATTAAGTTATCGTCATGCTTCAAAATATGCAAAAATAATATTCTTCATTAAGAGCACTAACCTCCTATGTAAGAATGTATGTCATATTGCTGGTCAGGAGTGACAATAGAGATGCTAATGAAGCATTGGAATGGAGGGAAAATTTGATATAGGCATTGTATTATAAGGGAGATTTATTTACTTATTTATTTTGGTACCGGGGATCAAACTCATGACCTTGCCCTTGCCCGGTAGGAGCTTGTGCCGCTGTGCTATAACCCAGCTGGGAGTTTTATTCTAGGGTGAATTTTTTAGGCATCAGATTTTTCTTTCACTGACACTTTTCACAATGCATCCTATTCCTTTGAAAGAATAATAAATACCTTCTTCCTTGCATGTCTGTGAGAAAGTTAACCAGATGGTACTAGTGCTTAAGAAATAATAAATGGGAATAATTGTTTTGTCTCAAGATAAATGTTGAGAAAGTAGCTAATCATGAGATTGACCTGCCTCAGAATTTCTGAAAAATAAGGACTATATTAATTTATTAGCATTCAAGATAATGAAAATCTTATAATTCTGCTTAAGTGAAAAGCCCTTGAGATGTAAATCTAAATATCTTATCATTAATAATGAGATAATATTTTAATGTGCGAGCCAAATGCTTATTTTGCTCTCAGTAATGATTTTTTTATTGCATGGAATCTATCCAATGTCTCAAAGAAGTAAAACTGTCAAAGAGAACCAAATTGTAATACTACTACTAATAATAGTAAATATAATTTTATTAAAAGAAACAGATATTTTAGAAACCAAAGTTGAAATACAATTTTTTTCTTATGAATCTTATGTGCTCCGACTTGAGTGAGTCATGATCCATGGTTCATGAAACACGCTATCATTGATTCACATGAAGCCTTCATTTATTCTGTTTTACTTTTAATAATGTAAAGAGCACCACACACCCAGCGTCCCACTCAAGAATAAGAACCTTACCAATAACTTACACTATTTGCCTACCACTCCCATCTTTCATCCTCCAGCCTCCTCCACACAGGTAACTCTGTCACCGATCTTACTATCCCTTTGGAATTTTGCATTAACTGGAGTCAAATTTATATCTCATATGATCTTTACTTGCTTTTCTCGAGCACAAGGTGGCCAAGCACTTTTATAAGCTAAATGTGTTGATGTCTCTGTGTATAGTTCTTCCTGCTTCCTGTTGTTTTATTGGCATACTTGTATTTCCAATTGATTAACAAGATGTCTATTTTCTGTTATATCTACCTACTTATAGATAGCTACATGATAGATATATGCATCTATATAGCATCATTATTCTTAGTAGTTATATATGCTGTAAATATGTTCCCCAGTCTGCTGCTTATCTTTTCTTTTTGTTTTTTTTCACTCAAGTGTCTTTTTACTTCACTGAAATCAAGACAAATATAATGCCATAAAAATAGATTTTCTGTTATCTCAGCACTCTGAGAGGCTGAGACAGAAAAATTGCTAAGTATAAGAACAGCTTGGGCAACTTACTGAGATAGTAAGACCTTGTCTCAAAAAATGGGGTGGGGGATGTGACTCATAAGAAGGCCTCGGGTTCAGCCCTTAGTACCATAAAAGTGGATTTAACAGAATGCATGAAAACATCACATTTAAGAGTCAGTTTTCCTTGACGCACAGCAAGCCAGAAAAGGGGGATTTGCTGATGCTGTTTTCAAGGTACAAAAGTCATTTACTGATATTGTGTTGTCTCTAAGACTGGGTCCTTCACCTGCCTCACTGCTAAGTGAGTCTTAGAGAAAAAGATTACAACTCAGCAGGGTTTGGGAAGGCATCTTAGAGGGCAGAACACCTGTGCCAAACAGGTAGCAAGAACTGAAGGAGGCGGTAAATGGAGTTCTATCCCCAAAAGAGTAGGGGAACAGTAGATTAGGGAGTAGACACTACAAGGGAATTTCAGTTTACCTGAACAGAGCCTGCAGGTTTTCTTATGTAGAAATAAAGATGCAGAACTAACTAAAGCCCCACCTGAATAGGCTTTTAAATTTGCATAAGGAAAACAAGTAGCAATTTTCATGGAACAATGACCAGAGCCTGTACAAGGAAAAAAAAAAAAAAAAAAAAGAAGAAGTAGCAAAAAGAAAAGAAATTGCAAAGCTATTACAGGTAAATAAAATAACTAAAAGCCAGGCCAACCCAATTGTATGCATTGGCACTAAATGTGGGTTGAGTTGAAAGTACTTGAATAAACTGCACTTTTACTTTTGTCACAGATGGAGTGGGTTGAGGTTATGTGAAATGAGAGTGTTCTCCAATTTTAACCCCTTGCAGGATCACCTGGGGAGCTTGCTTCACCACAGTATCTAGTCTCTGATTCAGAAGATCTGGGCTAAGACTCAGGAATTTCCATTTCTTACAAGTTACCAGGGGGTGCTGCCACTTCTACTCCTAGAAAAATATTTTGAGAACCATGGGTAATAGATAAGATCAAATCTCAAAGGCCTAACATGATAGAAACATATTTCTTATAACAGCTACTCGATGTGCTGGTGTATGTGTGTGGGGTGCAGGGGGTGATTCTTTTCACCTGACTTCTAAGGTCACCTTGATCATCAATGTGCGGCTGTGTGACTATGGAAGAGCTCATGCAGAAGACAGCTCAGTGGCCTAGGTGCCTGCCTGGCAAGTACAAGGTCATGAGTTCAATTCCTGGTGCCGCAAAAAAATAAATAAATAAACAAATAAATAAATACAAAGTCTCAACCAGGTTTCACATTGAAGTTGTTTCTTTTAGGAAGTCTTCCCTGACTACCATGGAGATCCTGGGCTAAAATAGTCACCACTGGCCTCTGTATGCACCAACTTTACGCTGTCATTTTGTTTTACTTTTCAAGCTGTGTGATTTTCCTATGGAACAATTATCTCCAAATCAAATCGAGGAAGAAACAAAGGAAGAAAAAGAAACAAAAAGAAAAATAGTCATCTAAAACAAAGTCCTTCTACATGTTTTCCACACTAGAAATTATTTGTGTCCACAGTTGGGGCTAGAACAGGATATGCACACACTTTTCATCAATTCTTATAGTTCAACTGATCTCTGCTGTGTGTGCTTGTTTGCCTCAGTACTGGGGAATGAACACAGGGACTTTGCACTGAGCTATATTTCCAGGCCTTTTTAAAATTTTGAGACAGGGTGTTGCTAAGCTGATGAGTTGCACAGGCTGGACTCAAACTTTCAATCTTCATACCTCAGCCTCCCGCAGTGCTGAGTTTACAGGCATGCACCCCCACACCCTGCTTTAGAATGGTGCAAATCTTACTTTTAGCTGTTCTCCAGGCCAGGCTCACCACTGATTGTCCTAGGTATTGTTCTGAGATCTGGGGAGAGTTTTACAGCTTCTCCTTGAAGCTCTGTCCCTTTTCTCCTCTTTCCTGACTAGGCTGTTTCACCACTTCCCATTGCCTTCCCCAGAGAATGCAGCGGGATAATCAAAGCAGAGTAGGTATAAGCCAGACAGTTTTGTAATGATTTGTAGCTTTTATAAAGCCATTTCTCTAAGGGAGGCGGCTTTAATGAACCCTTGCCATAAGGGTTTGGGATTATCTGTGATTTTAATTATTCAAATACCCAGATCATTCTTATTGTAGCATCCAGACTTGCCTGCATGGTTTGAATGATTGCAATTAGGCTCCTGATATGCTGAGTTATTAAAAGAACAATTGATCCTTGAGCCCCTAACTGCATAGGTACTGATCTCCTTTTATTAGATATCTTCTGGCAGCTAATACATATTGTCAATTTTTAAATAAAAATCTTGTTTTTACTCTTCTATCAACATCAGTGACATTCTTTCTAAGCAATAGTGTTCTTGGGCCAAAGCCCATGTACATTAACCAAACTGAAGTCAATCATTTAAAATGTCACGCATGTTTTGACTAATTTTTGTTTTTAACTGACCGTGAATGTACTTTTTTTGGTAAAGAGCCTTTACTTTTATACGGCGATTATCTTTGAGCGTCCGTGTCACTAGTTTGTGAAGGTGCAGTCTTTAATAGGATACCCTTTCATTCTTCATTGTTATTCATGAGATAATATCATAGAGTCATAAAAGCATAGAATAAATTGCCCTAAGTTAGGATTGGAGTGCAGTGCACAAGTACAAAAATCAAGCATGTCTCTGAGGGTGATAAGTCCCTAAAACTTTGGTTTCTTATGCCACATGTATTTTTTAAGGAAGCTGAATGGGAGACAAAAAATGGGAGAAAAAAGGAAAAGTTTAGCAAGGCAAAACTTATAAGGGCATTCCAGAGGAGTAAAGCTGAAGGCCATAAAGATAAAATGAACACAAATGAACTCTCAGCCCTCAGGAAACCTTCGTAGTCTGGAACCAACTGCTTTCAGTCCAAAGGTTAGGCTGAGTTTAATTAAAGTAACTGGCAATTCAGGAATTCTATTCAGCTTTCTCTAAATGCTACCTTGAATATTAGTAACAGTCCCCTAATGTGGGCTAGTGGGCATGACTCCACTCTTGATATCCTGTCTCATTAAAAGTACAGCAATTTTCTAGGTGTGGTAGTGCATGCCTGTAATCCATGCTAATCAAGAGGCGTGAGACAGGAGGATCACAAATTCGAGGCCTGTGTCAAATTTAAAAAAGAAAAGAGCTGAGAATGTAGCTCAGTGGTAATGCACCTATTGGTTCAATCTTTATTACTGTAAAAAAGAAAGCACAGCACTTCAACTCACCTGGAAAGACAGGGTTTCATGTCTCTGTACTCCCTGAAAATTCTAGCCCCCTATTGTCAGTTCTACTTTATTTCCTCCTCCCTCAACAGAATCTATGGTGACCAGCCTCAGCTGCTGGAAGAGATTAGGTATAAAAATTGGAAAAAGTCTGGAAGAGATAAAGCCAAAGAAACAATTAAGTACACATAGCCCAAATAATAAAATCAACAGAATAATTATGAGTATAGTTAAAAAAGATTTCCACCAGGAGGCACTAGTTATTGATTCCCATAAGGAGGAAAAGGATAGGGTCCAGGGAATTTTAGAATGACATGCCATTAATTTGTCATCTAATGTCTCAAATAGTTATTAAGACATTAGCAGAAGGATCAGGAATGTACACATGACATTTAGCTTTCACAGTTGCGCAAGTACCTCCTGTGTTGTTGGAGTGTCTAATACCATCTGAAGTTTGGAGGATTACCTGTCCCATTAATTTTACCTTTTTATTTAGTAGAGAGACCAACTGCAGTGTTAATAATCCTTTCTTAACTTCAGGTCTTAAATGATATTGCCTTTGGTGATGAAAAATAGTAGAATCTCTGAGATGTGTCTATACTGGAGCAGGTCTTATTGCCCCACCTATTTTACCATTAGTTGCCCACCCAAGATAAGACTGTCTGGTGTCTATTGAGGGCCTTACGTAGACACTCTGTAGAATATCTCTGACTGCCGATCAGCAACTAGGACCCCTTTCAGCCTGAAGAAGCCAGATTGGTCATTGCTCATTTCTCCCTCACGGCAGTTCTGGGTACTTTCTTCAGAGGGGAGAATGTTACACGCAACTGAGTTAGTTAAAAATAGTTTAGGCCGTCAGATAGGGAGAGCCTCTCAAAAAAGCCAACACAGAGGACCAGATGTCTTGTGACCTTGAAGGAGACAGACACCTCTGGCTGCAAGCCAGATATCAAGACAAAAGGCAAAACAAATACAAGCACACCCTAAGTAGAAACATCAGGGACTGACATTCTAAATAGGTATGGATCACCTTGACCATCCCAATCCCCTATGGGAAGAGTCACTGATCCTTAAAAATGCTTGCCTGCTACGTGACTCGCTTCCCTATTTGTCCCTGACTTGGTTAATTTTACCTGAACAATTAATTTTATTGGTTGACCATAGTTCTGTCCCACCCCATGCCCCCTCACAAGTTCCCATTTTTCCTATCTTGGACCCACCTCACCTCGTGGTTTTACCTTATAAAAGTCCCTAGAAAAGCCAGAGTCTTTGGCAACCCACTCAGGACCCCTTGTTTCTCTCAGACAGAAGCTTTCTTTCTCTCAATAAATATATCCTGCTCATAAAAAAAAAAAATAAAACAAAATAAAAAATAACATAAAAATTGGAAAAAGGCAAAATATCAGTAGGGAAAATAATATCTCAGTTTTATGAAATGATATTCCAAGTGATTAAAGGA
>RJWT010051620.1:0-10671 GCA_004365215.1 Cuniculus paca
AATTTTTGAGTCAAATTGTATTCTTAAAGTTAAATTTTGTATATGGTTGAGAAAACATAAGTGTGTATTAAATGTGATTGAGTATATTCACTTCTAGTTGCCAAATCATCAGATTCAGTATTTTTAAATTTGTTTTTGTCTGAGATTTAATCTTCTTGTAGTAATTTTAATGATTTTTTCAGACATATTTTAGGTATTTCTACCTCAAATAAATAATTTGTTTTAATTTGAAGATCTTATAAGAAACATTATTTGACTCAATAAATACATATGAAGCAAACAATACATCAGATAATTTACTATAGTAAATATTGTACAAAAGTGATAAATTTGTATACACTCAGTAGGAATAGAAAGGGTAGAACATAAAAAAGTGAAAAATTTTTATAAAAGCTTTAGTCAGAGTGAATAAAGATTGATGTATCTAAAGTCATATCCTTACAATTATTTCAAAATACTTTCCTAGTTTATGCATTCAGAGGAATTTAATGCCATTGAATTTTTTCATAGATTGTCACAGAGATCATTGTAGTATTCAGTGGTAAGTCTAACATTCATGCCTATTTTGTATTCAGAATATTTGGAGATAATCATTCTAGTCAAAGTTTAATATGAAGAAAAAATTTAATACTCACAATGGTCTAGTAATTCTTAATAAAGTGGTTTTTATATTTATGAAAATTAATTTTGAATATTACATCAATCACCAAACCTCTGATATTTTAAGTTGACTGTTTTGAATAAAATGATGTGTTTCCAGATCTGTTTAACACATGAACATTTTTCTAAAATTAAATAATTGTTGTTTCTTAATATTAAATATGAGCCTCATATATCTCTAGATTGAAGGGGGTAAAAGTAAAAGTGAGAAGGATAATGAAAGTCATTTCAGTAAGATTGTTTACCAAGAACATACATTATTAACTTGCCTTTTCCTGAACTTCTTCCTATTCTGAGTTCTTCAGAAGAGAGGAATTTCAGGAATGAATGAGTATAAACTTCAAAGTATTCCACACAATATAATATAGATAATATTTTACAGAAACTAAAGCAAATCATTAATTCACTCATAGTAAAGTTTAGTAGGCAAAAAAAAAATCCTGATTTTACATGAATTTACATGAATCAGAAGGCAAATTTGGTGTGCACTAGAGGAAAATAAAACTTTAAAGAGAAGAAATGGGGGTTAATTTTCACAAAGGTGATAGGGTTTTCTTAAAGCCTTTATAGATTTCCATATTCAGGATACATATTATAGAAAAAAAGTAAAGATTTGTGATTGCTTTATAATGGAGTTAAACCCAGACACCAGGTCTGAGATCTTAAGAGATTTAATACAAGAGTGAAAGATATGACAATGAGAAAAAACATATAGAAATAGCTCATAACTTTTGAAAGTCTAAATTCTTGAACAAGAAGCCAATTCACCCTTCTTGTGAGCCAGTGCAATCCATGCTGAGCCTGGAGGAGAAACAAGCCAGATCACCCTTCCTATGAGTCAACAGAGGCCATGTTGGGCCTGGGAGGAGTATCAAGAAGCCAATTTTCCCCTTCCCATAAGCCAACCAGCAGATGGGCTTGGAGACAAGAACACCCCTCTACCCCGCTGTAGGTGACTGACTGATCCAGGGGACAGGATGAGTTGATAGCAACTGAGATACCAAAACAACTTAATGCTTTTATCATTTGAATGACTTTGCAGGCCTAAGACTGGAAGTCTGAGCATCTATTAAGAGAAAAACAGTATGTAACATAGCTAATATGGGGGATTTCCTTCTGTCTTGGTTTTGAAATTCAATACTGTTCTCTCTGTTTAGTTTTCTTCTGTTTTATTGTTTTGTTTTACTCAATGTTTCATGTTGATTGGTTTTACTCAGTTCTGTTTTGATTTTGTTATGTTTGATTCAGGTATGGGCAGCAATTTTGAAGATAATAAGAGGTATTATACTAGCCATTGTTGATTTTCTATTATCTTGTTTTGAAGTCCTGTATCATTTTCACTGTTTTGTTTTGATTTGCTTTATTCTGTTTTATTTTGTTTAGCTTTATTCTCTATTTTAAAAAGTTTAAATTCCCTTTTAAACATTTATAAAGTCAGGCCCTTATGTAGGTATGTCCATTTTGTTGCCTCCTAATTGTTATTACTATTATTATCTTTAAAGACAGGATCTCCTAGAGTCACTAAGTTCCCCAGACTGGGCTAAAAATGTGATCTTCCTACCTCAGCCCCCCAGAAGTCTGGGTATACAGCATGTATCACAAAAATCTAAATTCTTAAAAATACTTATATCTTTAAAAATTTTTCAAATGGAAAGCTAGTGTTCACCAATATGCATAATAAAAGTCTGAAGACACATTCTAAAGAATATAAAATAATGGAGTTTTCACAAAAAAATACTGGAAACAAAATTAGTCTTGTTGCTGTTTTGAAACTAACTGGTTGATTTTTTGCTCCTAGCCATTCTTTCTGGAGTGAGATGGAATCTCAGTGTTGTTTGAATTTACACCTCTCAAGTATTACTTTCATATATGTATTTGTCATTTGTACTACTTCATCAGAGAAGTGTGTATTCATCTCAGAAACCCATTTTTGGACTGGGTTTTGAATTTAGGGATTCTGGTCTTTTTCAGTTCTTTATATGTATTAGATGTTAGGTCTCTCTGAAGAGCAACTTGCTTAAATTTTTTCTCACTCTGTAGGTTGTATTTTCACTAGGTTTGTTATTTCTTTTGTTGTGCAAAAGCTTTTTAATAAGATGAAATTCCAATTGATGATTCTTTGTAGTGTTTCCCATGGAATCTAGGTTTTGTTCATGAAGGCTTTGCCTATATCTATGTCTTTTAGAGTTTTACCTATTACCTATTCATGCAGATTTAGTGTTTCTCTTTTAATATTAATATCTTTGACCCATTTTGAAAATCAACCAATAATAAATTCTGGGGGTGCTCTGGGGAAAGGGAACAGTTCTCCACCATTGGTGGGAATGTAGACAGGTGCAATCACTGTGGAAATCAGTGTGGAGATTCTTCAAAAAACTAGGACTAGAAGTCCCATTTGACCTTGCTGTTCCCCTTCTGGTTAGCCATCCAGAAGAAATAAAAACAGCATACAACAGTGATATATGCACATCTGTGTTTATAGTAACACAGTTTATAACAGCTAAATCTTGGAAACAACCCCAATACCGATCAACTGATGAATGGATAAAAAAGATACTATATAGATATAGATATGATATAGATATAGATATAGATGATACAGACATAGACATAGTGGAGTACTACTGAGCCATAAGGAAAGATAAACTTGAGGCATTTATTGCTAAATGGATGAACCTTGAAACCATGTTCTTAAGCAAAATAAACTGAACACACATTGTGTAAATATCAAATTGTCTCCCTGGTGTGAGACACTGATAGTGAAATAAAAAACCAAATTATGCAATCAGTATTGTGAAATGGGAAAAAAATTTTCAAAAGGAAAAGGAAACTAGGGAGGGGAGAAGGAGAAAGGAAGGTAAGCAAAATAAAAAATGAGTAAAGAAGGATATAAATGGAAACAACGCTTTGTAAATAAGGAGGGGAAGAGGAGTTGAAAGGAAGGAGGGGAAGGGAAGAGAAAAAAAGGCCAACTGAAAGTGTGTCATGTGCAGATACAAATTCCCTATGATGAATGTTGCCATTGTATATACCTAAAATGTACCAATAAACTTAATTATATAAAAAATAAAATAAAACTAACTGGGAAATGTTCTGACTAATAGTAAAGGTAAAATTTGCACAGATGCTTGATAGTTATTTCCTCATTTTAGATTGTTTGAGTGTGAAAATACATTAGCAAATGATGATGAATATTAAATGAATTAAAAATGATTACAGTAATTATGTCATGTAAAAATAAATTATATATACACAAATTTGTTATTTTAGTTATACTACTAATAGCTATTAGTTCAATACCCAACATCCAAAATTAGGGAAGGTAAGGTTTATTTTTTACAGTTCTTGGAGATTTCAGTACATGCATAGCTGGTTCCAAGGCAGGGTAGCACAACTGAGGGGGACCCTGCCTACAAGCGGCAAAAGTAAACAGGGCAAAAGAGGGAAAGATGCCTCCTTCCTGACCTTATGTTGCATGATGGCTCTACCCCTTGGCAGGTGCAGCACTCACACCACTAATCCCAGCACTAGACAATGAACCAATCACAAATGCTAGATTCAGCCACCTCCAAGACTGTATGAGGTTGAGGGGGCACCCAGACACAAACCTTAACAAAGAGTAATTAATGATAGATTTTAAAGGTGAAGACAATGAATCTAGAAAATTTCAATTATGGATATATGTAGTTCAGGGATTTCATTTAAAGAACTGGCATAATTAAAATATACAACCAATTCACAGAAATTGAGATATACCCTCCTGAATGTGATGGAGGCAAAACAAGTTTGCTTCACTATAAAACTATTGTTATGACAGACATGTACTGCTTTTATTCACCTAAATTGCATTCATTCTCATGAAAAAACATTATTTCTTATGTATAGTTATTGATGTCTTTTATAGACTAATTATCAAGTTTGTGGAAGTGAGGTGGACATCTATAAATTGGGACTACCTGGATGGAGAATGCAGGAGATGATCTGTTTCCTTTACAGGTCTACATTCCAAACTTCATCTTGAAAATTGCCGTCCAATGTGTTCTCTTTAAAAGTAAAAAAGTCAACTGTAGTTCAAATAAATGAATAAAATAAGACTGTATTATTGCACAGTCTTTTTGGACTGAGAGAGGAACACAGTCTTATGGGACTCAGAAAGAAAAGAAAAGAAAAGAAAAGAAAAGAAAAGAAAAGAAAAGAAAAGAAAAGAAAAGAAAAGAAAAGGAGTGATGTGGTTTAACCTCCTTTTTTTTATTACACTGAAAACCAGTTTTATTTGTAACTTGTGTCAAAAACTCTATTTTACTTCAATAATTTTGAAGCAGGACCCTAACATTTTTAATTTTTAAATTTTATTTTAAAGAGAAAAAAGAAAAAACAGAAAAATCAAGAAGAAAACAAACCTAAAAAACAACAACAAAACCAAAATAACAACAACCACAAAATGATGGCTTATAGGTTTTCAAAACAAGATGACAGGAATTTAACAATTGTTATTATACTGCATATTGTTATCTTCAAAATAGTTGCTCAGGTTACCAGATACAGCAATAAAACAAAATGGTAAAATGGAACTAAACATTGGATTTCAAAAACAAGGCAGAAGGAAATCCCCCACAGCTGCCACAACGCACACTGGCATCCTCCAAATAGATGCCCAGACCACCAGCTCCAGGCCTGCAAAGTCAATCAAACATTACAAGCATCAAGATGCTATCATGTCACCCTGAATTCCTCTGGGATTCTAACATTTTTAAAGAAAGAGTGCAAGCAGTCACTGAAACAGGAGTCATCATATATTTAATTTCATACCAAAGAGTACCATGTCATTGCTTGTTGATCATTGGTTTTGTAGCATTTGCTATATCCTGTTGCCTTATTCTTTGGTTTTATGAACAGGATAAAGAAATATGATATGTACCCATTCAGTGAAAGGAGTCAACTATTCTAATTAAAGCATTAATTCTACAAGCTGAGACTCTGACACTGAGGAAAGTTCTACCCAGCTTTGATTTCAGTGATCTTGATATCTTGAGACAGACTGTCGTCGAAGCTCAATGAAATTTCTAAGAGAACACTTAGTATTACTGTTTTATTCTCTGATTTTGAACCATTTTAAAACTTGTCACAATGTTAATTGAAAAACATATTTCTCAATACTTGTTTTGGATCAGAACTATGCATCTTAGTTAGAGATTTGAATTCGAGAAAAAAATACCATCTGTTGAGTCTAAAAGGTTTTCTATTACATATCCAAGCACAGTGTGGAGTGTAAAAAGCACAATGTTTCACGCACCGTTCTGAACTCTGGAGAAAGACAAATTAATAAGATATAGCATTTCTGTTCAATGCACTTTCAGTCCATGGTAGGGAAGAGTATAAGGTAGAGAAAGAATTGCTATATAATGCTACAAGTTTCTCAGTGAAAATATATATTGGTTTTTAAAGAAGAGAGAGGAAGGACCAATTCTATAAATTTCTGGATGAGCACTGCAGACTATTTTGGCCCAGGGACTAAAGCAAATGGAAAAGATCGTCCCCATAATCTACCATAGTTGATGCGTATTCCCCGCCTTTTCAGATTAATTTTCTGATCATCCACATTTTGAATTGGAAGATAATTGTCAATGGAGTTAGAACTACAAGAACATGAGTGTAAACTTCACCAATTATAATTATGTAAATATTTTTTAAAGATTCTGTTTTCTTATCTCTATAGCAGTATAGAGCATTTTACCACAAAGTTGCAAAAAGACATAAACATCTAATAATGTGTACTTTCATAGGATTCTTCCTGTGTACAGAATGGGGAAAAAAATTTCAAAATAGATGGTACCATTTATTATATAAAATTTCATCTTACAAAAATTGAAATTTCAGGTGTGTAATATAATCGTTGAATATAATTATTGTGCTCACTTTGGGAATTATAGGGAATGCATATTATGTAACTAGGACACAATATGAAGAACAATACATAACCAATATTATTGACATATTCTCATGTCTAAAGTAGATCTATGGTATGGTGGATATGATTATCAGTCAATAGAGTAACTAAAAAGCAAATAAATATGTTTTCTGATGTTATCTGAGCAAATAAATTGAAATAATATTAATTTTAAAACACTCATGGAGATAATTTTACTTAATCTTCTTCATAGACATTGTTCCAAACATATTCAATAACAAATATTCTTCAGAAACTCTGTAAGCATTCTCAATCCTGTCTCTCTACTCAATGCTACACTCATGTCAGTCATAAATTGTCTTCAGATATATTTTTCTTGTATTTATGAAGTGCTCTGCTGATTTTAAAATGTTGCACTAAACTGTGGTGTGACATAACAAATAATGTTCATAGCATTTCAGGTTGTTTGTAATCTTGTGCATCTGATACACATGCTTCAAAAACCAAAAATGACAAATCTAATGCTTGAGAACTAGAATTATGATGACAATTTTTACATGCACTGCTGAACAGAAATAGTAAATTTTATCATTCTTGTAAAGTAACTTTGATATTAATTTAAAAACTGTGCTTCCATCATATTATGTATTTACATATTTCAGACTTCTACAATATTCACACATTATATTATGACAATGTCTCTGCCTTTTTAATCTGCACCCTGGGGAAAGAACTGCTTCACATAACTGAATTTCAAATACTAGAGTCTGCATTCTCATTGTGTAGATTCATTTACTCTTCTAAAGTTTATTTCTTACTTGGTTTCTTCCAAATTCCACCTACCAACTATAATGCTAGTTCTTATCTGAAGAGAAATTAAAAGCTATTGCAATTAAGTTTACACTAAATTTATCTAAATAAGCATTAACAAAGGCCTTGAGTTCTTAGGAATTGCACACATCAAACTTGAAGACTTATTAAACCTAGTTTTCTGATACTGATTCTGTCATTGGTACTTTGCAGTTTTGAGATAATAACTGAAAATATGTATTCCTTAAGAAGTAAAGTGAAAGTCAGATGTAGTGATTCAAAAAAAAATAGACAACAAAATTACAAGAAAACACCAACTGTTCTTTTAAAGAAATGCTGAGAAATAGATATTTCAGCGAGTCAGGCTAGACTGTCACCAAAGTCATTGTACTCCCTTATATTCCTTGCGCAGAAACTGTATTTCTCAGGTTCCTGTGCAGGTAGTTATGGTTATTTTGCTGAATTTTTGCCAGTGGAACTGATGTGTATCATTTGCAGTGCTTAAATAGCTCCCTTGTCTGATTCTCAAAATTTTCTTTTCTCTAAGCTGGAGGACTGACACCTGAGAAATGCCAGCAAGGTGTTGAATATTGCAGGTGACCTGGACTCGATCACCTTGAGTTTCTGAAGAAATCTGAGGACCCTAACAACCCTCTGCCTGCCCAGTACCAAAAATAACACTTTGAAATCTTTATGGGCTATTTATGTGAGTGATGAATAAGGTGTCCTATTGACAGCAATCAAATTTGGTAGTTATTTGTTATTACACCCAACATTTTGCTCACAAGAGCATTGTTTCTTTGCTTCAAGATTTGTTCCTATGTTATTCATAGTAGGACCTCAGACTCCATGAATGAAAAGTATTGCAATATGATGTTTTCCTGTTAGATGTTTAAAAATTAAAGACTTAAGACTATGTCAACATGCTATACTGGGGAAAAAAATCAACCTTTGAGTAAAGATTTTTATTTAAATACCATTTTGAGTCAAAAGTTCTAAAAGACTGTTATAAGGATTAGAATGATACATGCAAAATATTAAGTCCAATAAAATTCCTAACTTTTACAGTTATTGTAGCCCAATAGTTTAATAGATTTTTTTTCTTTTGCATGGAAGGGGAATACCGAGGACCAGGAATACACTTAAACAGAAAAATTCAGCATGATCACTAAAGTGTAATAGCCACATACTGTAAGGAAGTATGAACAAAATGTCATATAAAGTCTGCAAAGAATCATTAACTATTCTACAATAAATCAAAAAGAATATTTCAGAGGAAAAATGATGACAGAAGTGACTTTGAATGATAATTCTGTCCATAGGAGACAGCAGAAAAACATGCTTCCTTACATTTTAAAGTATTCCCATAACTAATCTCATTTGTTTTTATAGTATCCCTCTAGTTTAGGACATAAAAATACAAGACAAATCAATATAATAATCTTTCTATCATTCATATTAAATATTTATACCTTAAGGAAAAGGTTCAGTTCTAAGTCAAATCAAAGTATTCTATTATATAAGTTTTATATAAGGGATTTGAAATCTTCTAAAGGAAACATCTCATAGGCAAACAGCTCTCCCAGTGATTAGAAAATTAAATGCAACTCTTAATCTCTAATCTTTGCACATCACTACTCACTTTGGTATTCTGTTTAGACATTCCTGCTGAGCCATTTCAGTGTACAAACCCCCAGAAAATTCCCAAGGTAACAATTAATGAGCATAAGGAGAGAGGATGAAGTAACTTTAATATAAAAATAAGAGGGTGCCATAATCAACTAGATGTTTCTTAAATTGACTTCTTAATGTAGCATGACCTGGCTTGATATTAAAAAAAGATCAAACAACCACTTATGCAAAACTATCCACATAATTTTGATATTTAAATATCTAGTTACAAAAAAGAATTACTTGGGAAGGCTTTTCAAAGCAATTATTATAATCAAAAAGTGAATTAACTAACAAAAAACACCGTGCCCATTTTGAAGCTTTCTAGCCCTGTTGTCATATTATCAAACCCTGAAAAATTGTTTAAGGGTTTGAAAATAATGTTACAGGAAACACAATTTTTAATTTCATTAAATTTTTAATTTCATTAAACAAAAATACTACTGAGTAATAAAAAGCAATGATCAAGCCATAAAAGATATGGAGAAACTTTGTGTGTATTGTAAAATGAAAAATGTTATTCTGAAAAAAAATTATGTACTGTGACTTTAACTATGATATTTTTGAAGGTAATAATTTAATGGGAAGAAAAACAGTTGCTTTCTAAGGTAAATTAGGTAAATGGATGAAGCAAAGAAGATCTTTAAAATAATGAAAAGATTCTTTATGAGAATGTGATGTTGTGTATGTATCATTATGTACGTTTAAAAACAAACAGAACTGGGAAGCTGGTGCCTGCTTTGAGCCAAGCACATGCAGCATATCAAAACTCTGTTTCACCAAAACAAAACAAAACAACTGTAAAAAGCATCGAGGGCCTTAATGTAAACATGAGCTTAATACTAATCTACTGATGTTGTATTATTAATTGTTGCAAATGTATCTAGTATGCATCAATAATTGTAATAAACATAGTCCAAGTAAACCTTGAATTTTATATTTATACCTTTAAGCTAATGGAGTTTATCAGAAGAGAGGAATCTGTGTGCTGATGGGCAAGTGTGATAATGGGGTAATTGCACAGACCTGTCCAATACATAGCCAGTTATTTTCCTAAATATTTAGTTGTATTAACAAATAAAACCTATTAATTATTTTAAAGATAAAAGCATAAAAATTTTGGAATTAAAATTGTAATTGAAAAAGAAAATAGAAACCAGGCGTGGTGGCTCACACCTGTAATCCCAGCACTCGGGAGGCTGAGACAGGAGGATCATTGTGAGTTCGAGACCAGCTACAAAGTGAGCTCAAGGCCAGTTTGAACAGCATAGTGACACCCTGTCTCAAAAAGACAAGGGCCGGGGATCTGGCTCAGCAGCCTAAGCGCCTGCATGGCAAGCAAGCGCAAGGTTGTGAGTTCGATCCCTGGTGCCACAAAAAAAATAAATAAATAAAAAAGAAAAGAAAAAGAAAATAAAGCCACTACACACTGTTCTTAAAGACATCACACTTACTTAAGAAATGAAATCACTGAATCAAGACTTTGATGAGAAAACAAAGGATTTAAAAACAGTTAGAGATGTTAAATATTAATATACTGCACTCTCCTTTAGTAAAGAAGAACAAATTTCTTTTATTCTCTCATAAAAGAAAGTACCTATGCTTTGGAAATTAAAATAAAA
>RJWT010051621.1:0-10683 GCA_004365215.1 Cuniculus paca
TGACTGTACTTTTACCTTCTTTCAAGGGAGATCACCATAGAACTGGTTTAGGATCCAAATCACCCTGTATTGCCTTAGAAATATATGCAATCAGTGGTCACATAAATTCCTCCTGCAGCCACGTGGTAATTCAAGCATGCGGCAAAAGAATTTTTGAGATTTTATCTGTCAAGCCTGACCTCAAACTTCTAGCTAACAGATTGCTATGTAATTTTTATTTAAATCTTCATCCTTACAAGGATTTGTTATTAGATAAAAGTGGTGTGAATTTCATACTGTGACATACTCTCATTATGTTTTCAATCTAAATATAGTTTTCTTCAAAGTAGCTTACCAAAAGGAAATTGACATTATTTCTCTTTTTAAATTTTGAGTTTCATAAGAATTGCTCCCTGCATACATATTGTGTGGGGTATTTTAAGATATAAAGATATATGAAAGTTACCTACAGAATGAAACTGACAAAAATAAAATATTCTGATACTGCTGGCCTCTGTTTTTTCTCCCTTGGGGGAAACAGAGTTCTGTTTATTGAAGACATAACAATATTTATGCTATTCCTTCATGTCAGTTCATTATCACAACCTGGCAGATTCAGTTGAATTGGAAACAAATTGTTGAAATCAGTTTTTTCTCCCCTTTGGCGTTTCAAACCAAGCATAGGTATACTGTCAAGGATATACAGAATTGAAATTTATTAAACCATTCAATATTTTGTAACAGATAGTATGTAATATAGAATATTATTAATAAAACTAAGTTGCACAAGTTACAATGGAAACTTTCAGTCTATTAAAAACAACTTCGGAGTGAATTGAAACTAATTTCAGCTATGAGTTACAGTAAGAGTTCACTCAAGATTTATTTTGGTCAGAAATTAAGTAAATAAAATAACATTTGCAATTATAGTATTTAAATTTTTTTAATGGTTTTATAGCTTTTCATGTGATAAAATTTTTATTTGAGGCATGTAACAATCTTAGAAATAGTTAAGACAGTTGCAACCCCATTGCATATCCTGTAGACTTTATCGAAATGTAAAACAGAAATGTTGCTCAGATCAGTTATCACATTGTTCAGCATTTCTTAATACAGGATGCTTACCACTTACTGTGAAAAGGAATCTGCACTTGATCAGGTCTGAATTCCACTAAGGAATTAGATTGCAATAAAGATACAGATGGTATTCCATATCACTGGGGAAAGCAGGACTATTTCAATACCAATTGACTTCCCATTCTGAAAAACATAAAATCAGATCATTTATACTACAAAATACATCAGAATAAATTCCAAGTAGAATCCAATATTTAAGTACAAACAACCTAAGTGGTAAAAATTTTAGAAGAAACAAAAGAAGGAAAATTGTATTACTTTAGGTTAAGGGTAGTCTTCTTAAATAATACACATATCCGAGGGAGAATATTGGAATGGTTTATTGGATAAAAACATTAAGATTTGTTGTGACATAATTACATAAAAATACCAACTATGGAATAAGAAGAAAAAATTATGTAAAATACTCTTAAATTGGAAATTGTACAGTGAGTCCAAGATGTAACATACTCAAAAATGAAATATCAGTCGAAATATAAATATTAAAAGCAGATGTCTGAAAACAAGTGATATGTCTCTTAAACCTCCAATTCACATCATAAAAGGATCTGGGCAGTTGTTGAGGAGAGGGCTATGGAATGGAAACTTTAGGAATTATTTGTAAAGAAGACATTTGGAGTAAATTGCTGCTGTACTTCTTGGCGAGAAAATGCATAGTGCCCTCCCTCATCTCAAGACTAGTGAGAAGGACTTTACTGGCTAAAAAGAGAACCTGCTCATGCAGAATGCACTTGGAGGTAACAGTTGTGCTTCATTTTCCCTGGGGAAATACCAAAACTGGAAAATGGACTCATGAGCTGCTGATCTGATGAGCCACAGTAGTTGCTTTTGGGTTAGGATTCATTTGTTCTTTCTGAATGTATTGGGGAAATGTGTCAAATTCCTTAAGTGATTAGGAAAAGGTCATACGCTAGACGTGAACTACAAGATTCCCAGGTCAAAAGATGAGACTACCCAGAACTCTGGCAAAATCAAGCTTGTGAGTCTAATTTAAATATCTGCCAACCACCCCCACCAAAAGGAAAATGAAACTGAACAACAACTACAAATCATGGTATCATAATATCATGATTTCTTCTTCTTGCAGTGTTTATCATTGATTAAGAACTTTCCACATTCTCCCTTTAACTTTCTTTTTTTTCCTCCTCAATATCTCAGTCTCACAGGGGCCAGGAAGTAAAAGATTAGAAGAAAGATTAAAAAGACAACCACAATATCCTTTCCTAATCCCTCTTCCACACAAGCCAGAATTTTAAACCAACATTGAAATTTTGAGTCAGTACACCACATTTTCTAATTTTATATTATTTGCATGCTTCTTGAACTCTCTCTCTCTCTCTCTCTCTCTCTCTCTCTCTCTCTCTCTCTCTCTCTCTCTCTTTCTCTGTCTTTCTCTTTGAGACAGGTTCCACTATGTTGTTCAGGCTGACCTTGAACTCACTATGTAGCCCAAGCTGGCCTCGAACTCACACTGATCTTCCTACCTCAGCCTCCCATATGCTGGAATTATAGGAATGCACCACTATGCCTGACTGTGAATTCACTAAATCTATACTATTTGTGTTACCTAAAAGTGACCAGAAATAAAATGAAGTTAACCATTATTTTTTTCCACCAAAAGCAGAGGACAAATTCCCACCGAATACTGGAAAGTGAAAAGGTAAGGAGAAAATACTTATGATAGAATTTGTCTTGGTTACTTTTTCTCTCATTGCTGGGATAAAACACCTGACATCCAAAGTGAAGCAAGTAAAGGTTTATTTAGTTTACAGTTTCTGGAGATTTCAGTCCATAATCAGCTGGCTCCAAGGCAGGGTGGCATGGCACTGGGGAAACACTTCAAGGCAGCAGCCAGAGCAAAAAAAGAGGGAAAGCAAGCCTCCTCTCTTCTCTTATATTGTACACAGGCCACCCTCCCTTCAGGGTGAGTGTAACACCGCCCCCCCTTTAGGTCCAGTCTAACACTCACAAAATGGCCTTGCTCCCTTTTGTAGGGGATGAGGATATTTACAAAATAAGAACCCTGCCTCCCTGCCGAGTCTCTCAGTTAAACTTCTAAACTGTTCAAGTTGACACAATGTATCAACCATAACAATTCAACCTCAGAGTCCTGCTTATTCAAGACTGAAAGGGAATCAGAATGTAAGAAAAAAGGAGGAGAAAAGGATCAAAATGTTTGATGTATATGAACCAATTTCCCACTATAAATGTATTTATGATATATCCCAAACATGTATTAATAAAAATGGAAGCAAAAAAGATATACTGGTTGCATTTATAGTACAAGTAGATGATGAAAGTATAACTCTGAAATTCTTAAAGACTGAATACCTATTTAGATTGTTAAAGTATATAAATGTGCAGTAGAATAAGATATGCTCAACTCAAAAAAGTAATCTAGGAAAAGCAACTTAAAACAAAGTAAGGTTTTCTTTATCAATCATATTAGTAAAGATTACTCAAACCAATAATACATAATTTTCATTAAAATGTATAGAAACAAATACTTTAAGATACAGCTTGTAAGACCGTAAGTTGGTCTACTCATTATAGAACATTTAGAACAAAGTAGAGTAGATACTCTCAGATTTTAAATGAGTATACCATCAATCCTCGGAATTCCATGAGTTAGACAAGTCATATACTCGTGTCCCTAGAGATACGCATTTATTCTTTTACCTTATTTTATAGAGTACCTATTATGCCAAAGAACTGTGCTATAAACTGAAAAGATGTATGAAAAATAAAAGACAAAGCAAAACAAATGAGAGATAGGTGTTTTAATTAGTATTAATTTTTAGAGTAGGAGAATGATAAGAATGATTTCAAAATGAAGAAAATACCAGTTTAAGTGAGAATGAGTCATGGACAAATGTGGTAGTGTCTAATGGACATGAACTATATATCTTTGAAGTTAGAAAACTTTCAAGCATTTTGGTCAGGGTGTGCTCGTGAACGAGGTGACAAGGGAACAATGACAATGTGGAGAACATGAGCTCTCTCCTTAAGGTAACTTCTAACATTAAGGTTGTGAGGAAGGAAAAGTTCAAGAGTATTTGAGTAAGAGAAGTACATGTTGGAATTCAGAATATGAATGAAAGGCTGGGCTTTAAGTAGAAAGAAGGAGAACAGGAGAACTGAAGTGAGAGAGAATGTGTGGTTAAGGACCTTCGGGGTAGGTTAGAAAGTGACTGGAGTAGATGAAAGTTTTCTTCTTGTTTTTTCATTGCTTAAACATCTCATTGTGTTGGGAAATATTAGCTACAAGTGACAATGACCTGGTGGGGGAGGGATGTTAGAAATTTTAAGAAGACAGAAGCTGTAAAATGGTTATCTAGGAGACCTGGTGAATGAATTGACCGTGAAACACCGCTCTAGTTTTGATCTGATAAGCCCTCCAAAGGTCCATGTGTTACAGGCTTGGTCGTCCATCTGTGGCATCACTGGGTGATGGTGGAAACTTTAAGAAATGGAACTTAGTGGGAGGTACATTTTAGGCCATTGAGAGTGTTCTCTCTAATGGAATTTGAGGATGGTATTTCTTCCTCCTCTTCCTTTCCGCTTTTTTTTCTCTTCCCCCTCCTTCCTCTCTGTCTTACTGCTTTCCCGTCATCATTAGGTGAGCCGTTTGCTCCACCATGTGCCCCTTCCCACGCGCTCCTTCACCACAGCACCAAGAGCACCAGGGCTGATCAGTCATAGACAGCAGCACCCAAAACTCCGAACCAAAATAAACTTTCGTTCTTTTTAGGTTGTTTATCTCAGGAATTTTGTTGCAGAAATGGAAAGTTGACTGCCAGTAAGCCTGGCAGTAGCTTAATGATTGACATGATGTGGTCAGATCAGTCAGCCTGGTTGCCAATTTTTATGCAAATATGTGCAGTTGCACAACTGTGGCTAGAAAATAAACAGAGATTTGGATTTACACAGGGCTAATCTTTACCGAGTGGACAGCATGCACTGAAAAAGCACAAGGATGCTGAGGGTGAAGATGTATGCCACGTGTGAGGGTGACTTTTTATGAATGATTATGTGCATAAATTGGTCAAGCAGGTAATCAAATGGAAGGAAAGTAGTTCCCACCAGAAATGCTGACCATGGGGAACTGCAGAAGTGAACTGGCAGGCAGACTGATTACAAAAGGTGGAATATTCCTTAACACATTATAGTCACCAGTAAAAGTATGTAAAATATTTATATGTTGCCCTTGGGGGAAAAAATAGTGAATTGTGGCACATCCTTATTTGTCATATTAAGAATTAATTAAAATCCATATGGTTTGTCAGGTGAGAGACACTAAATTTAACACTGATAATAAAGAGACAAAGTAAGTCATAATACAACATAATAGGTCAAATCCAATTTATGTAAAGACATACCAACACTCAAAAAGGATATATACATGGATATGGATGTGGATATAAAATACTACGAAAAGATTTGAAGTAAGTTTCTAATTGAGAAGTAGAACAAAGAAGAACACCCACACTGAAAACTGCGTAAGGAAAGGGACCCTGTCTCTCTTCCCCAAGCAGGACAGCCCTCACAGTGCAGTGCCAGCGAGGCACGGAGGAGCTCCGTATTACTGTTGAATGAATCAATAAGTAACTTTCACGTTAGAGTCCATATTTCTCTTCAGTAAAAGTATAAGACACTATGTTTGTCTACTGGACACGAAGTTTAAATCAACCAACAAACCTTATAAACATGTAAAAAAAAATACTGCTAAAAGTCTATGAACAAGCATTTTGAATTGAAGCAAGGCTTCCAAAATATCAGCAGCTGAAAATTCAGAATTCCCTCACTAAACTGTTTAACTATTTACTTTATGTGAAGCACAAAGGTATGCTGTATTTCTTTAATTTAAAGACTAATCAAAGGGTAGTCTGCTGCCCTTATTCTTCTACGAACTTCTTTTGTTATTTCACAGTGTGTCTTCAAAACCCATGCACTGCATAGAATAAAACGACTGCTCACATATATAAATACAAGGCAATCACATTATGCTGATTAAATTGAGCCATAACTTCTGTTAACTTTACTTCTGTAATGTCATTTTTTTCTCTCCTACTTTACTATTGGCTTACCAATCTGATTTTCTAACTCTTAATGTTTGGTGTTCATGCACATATTTAGGGGGAAAAGTTTTATAGCAACATAAAATTACACATGGAAATTACTTCATTTTTAACTGGTTTTAAACATATGCCACATGGAGCAGATTAAATTGTTTTGTTGTTAGAAACAACATTCAGCTCGCCAGTGAAAGTGAAGAGGAGGAGGGAGAGAGAAGGAGGAAGAGAGAGAGAGATAACATCATTTCTTGGGTATTCATTATAGTCTTGTTAACCAGGAATATTGTAAGAGAAGAGTGACTAGTTAGAAACTCAGGAAAGTGCAAATATATATTTGTCATGTGCATAAAGAGGAAAACAGGTCTTCAGAGCTGGTTTTCCTCCAGGTTTACAAAATTTAAGCAAAGAACATTCGCCCTCTGCTGGGTTAATTTGGAAAAACATGAGAAGATATTAAAAACAATTACAGGGAGATGGGAGAATAGAGGAGCAGAAAAGAAGAAGGGGAGTGTAAGAAAAGAAGAAGGAAATGTATACTGAAGAAAGTGGATTATATTCCAAATTTCTGCTTGAAATTCTGAATTCAGTTATGTTCTTTTTTTTTTTAACTGTAATCTGAAAATGGTCTCTAGAAAAGAATTTTTTCACATGAGGCCTTTTTGTGGTGCTAAAATAACACAAACCTAACAGATAATTACTACCACTTTAAAAAATGACTGAATGTATTGTTCTAGAAAGAGTAAATTTGGTTTTGAAAATTTAACAAGATTTCCCTGTTATTTATTTATTCCTTAATATATAGTGATTGATGCCTTCAAGTAAGTAAAATCTGCATTTAACTTTACATTCATTATTTGAACAGTTGGAAGTTTACTGAGAATATCTACACAGTCATAGGAAACATTCATTGAAAGTAACAGGAAAATGTCAGAGTGGCATGCATTGCAGTGCAGGCTGGTCAGCACAATTCTTCTTGGCATCACTGTTAATAGAAATGGAAAAACTTCTATTCTTAGAGTTTTCTTATTTTCTAACTTTAATGTGACCAATTCCTTGATCATGAAATAATCCTACCCATCTCCCCTGTTTCTCAGTCTGAGCTCTGAGGGAAAGACATCTCCAGAGTTCTTTTTCATAAATTCTTTCATATTGGCAAGCACGTGAGATGCTGAGGTAAATCCCTAGCCAAGTTCTTTCATATTCTTAAGATACATTAGAGTGTGTGAGACTATTAGGAAAAAGTATGAGGTAGAGTGATGCAAAAACTCAAAGACAAACTATCCACAAATAACAGTTTAAAGGAGGAGAGGTCGATAGAGGCTCATGGTTTCAGAGGTTTTAGTCAATAGTTTACACCATTGCTGCGGGCCTGTGGTGAGGCTGCAGTATCATGGTGGAAGGGTGTGGTGGACCAAGCTACCCAGTGCATAGCAGCCAGGAAGCAAAGATGAGGGAGAGCCACAGAGGAAAGGGCAAAGATGAGATATAGTTCCCAGGGTCATGGCCCCATGACCATCAAGTCCATCCCACCTCCTAACAGCCTTTTCAGTTATAAATTCATAAATGGGTTAGCTCTTTGGTAAATCATAGGTCTCACAACCCAGTCCTTTCTAGCCCTCACCTCTCCACACTGTTGCATTGAGGATCACACTTTCAATACAGGAATCTTTGGGGGAACATTCATGCTTAAACAGTAAGAGCAGGCTTACAACTGTCCACTGTCAGGCAAAGCATGATTTCTGAGTACAGGAAAAATGTTAAAACATTGAAGGATGGTACAGAGCACAGCCTGAGTATTAAATTCTATTGATGATTCCATAACACATCCTTACATCCTCTGGTTTTCTCCATTTTTATTGCTGCCATCATACTTTAAGATACAATCTCCTGTGACCCAGATTGTAGCAATAGCCATTCAGTGGACTCTTTCTCTAAACATTTTTCCCTTCAAGCTATTTCAGAAGCTTTGGAGCCACATCCATGTGGGTTTAAATCTTGCTTCTGCCCCTTGTTAACTGTTGATCAAGGACAAGTTGCTCTACTTTCATGATTCACAAATTTTTCATCTAAAAATAAGACAAATCCATCTTATGTGAGGTCACAAGCAACATACTTAATTAGCATCTAATTAGCATTTAATTTGATGTAAAAGTTTCTCAAAACTAGTTATTATTGCTGCTGTCCTTTAAGTCGATACTATCCAAACATTTTCAAAACAGAATATGTAAAATTGTTGTCATTGAATTGAATTACAGACAGAATGTACTAAATTTATTATAAGCATTTTGAGAAATTTGAGGATAGAGATACTCTCCCTGGCAATGGGGAGATTTCCCAGAAGTAAAGACCTCAACCTTTGCTCTTCTGGTTAGTTTGTTGCTAACCAGAGAAGAGTCAAAAAGTAGCAATGCTGCCTAATAGATCAGACAATCCTGTTAGGAAAAAGAACTCTGCATTCAAAAAACCCCACATCCCATGAGATTTTATTCTCTGCATAGAATTTATAGATTGTGTATGTATATACATTTTAGGTTAGATGAAAAGCAGGGGTCATAAAGCCCAGTCATTTTTCTGTTAAGAAATTTTGACTGGAAGGAAGAATTTTGTCCAGTCTCTTTTCTTGAACATTCCATTTAGGTACTCTCCTATTTCTTGTGAGTTTACTGTTCTGGGAGAAGTTTTCACATTTCACAGACCTGTCTTTAACTAGGATTCACAACATTAAAAAAACCTCTTTCTTTATTTTCTTCTCAACCCAGCATACCACTTCGTTCTTGGTAACATTATTTGTTTTAGGGTGTTTCTAATCTCCTGCCTACTAGTTCTTGGTTTGGTTTGGTTTTCATTTTTGATACATGGGCTTTCTGTGTTGCCTAGGCTGGCCTCAAATTTATCATGCTCCTGCCTCAGCCTTTTGAGTAACAGTGCAGCAACCCCCTGGATCAAAAAAGTCATACAACTGAAAATACCACTTGAGGTTCTTAAGTTTTTTATGCCTGTTGAGCTAAGTAACAATCAGAAAGAACCTCAAAAGAATAACGATAATTTTTGAGGTCTGGCAGAGCCTTGTGATGGGAATATCCATGCCATAGTGAACTCTTAACATATACGAAGAGTTGAGACAAGATGAAGTTTTTAAAGGTGAAATGATGATTATGTAAGACATTGTAAAACAACAATCTGTGACTACAAGGATTTATAGCAAGGTGGATCCATTCTAGGGTGAGACAGTGAGTGGGCTGACTCCATGAAGAAAGATACTTTGAGTGAGATCATGGTGACTTTTGTGCAGGGTTATGGTTCTAGCACAGTCTTCTGTGGAGTCATTGCTACCAATCAGGCAGACATGCGTAAGATTCCTTCCTTCATAATCTGCCAAATGTATTTGTTTTGTTTTGTTTTGTTTTTTGATTAGTTTCACAAAAGTGACTCCATTTGGATTCTGATCACTTTCTCACTTGAAAACATTATTTCAGATTCTCAAGTTTTTAGTTTCTAATCCCTGAATTTCTAGTTATAAATAAGACAAGATTGTCCCCTCTTGAAACCTAATACAGTGGAATTTCTGTTGCTAGCGAATGTAAATTCTCACTAACATGCAATTTTAAATCAATTTTATTCAAATTATTCATACATTGTATGGTCTTTCTTTCCTTATATAAGACTGCATTTAAAAGTCTTGTCATCTCTTGATATAAGAAAAGATTGAACTCTTCATTTTAACTTGATTACTTCTGGAAAGTTCTTATTTTCAAATAAGGTTATATTCGTGGATGCCAGAGGTGAAAAGGACAACATATCTTTGTAAAGGATGCAATAATACCTCTTATTTTAAAAAGCTATCATCGGTTTCTTTATTTTACAGGATCAACTCTGGGCTGGTAATATGACAGCAGAGATTCATGTGCTTGTCTCCATCTGCCTCTCCACATCAGTTTCCTCATTCGGAACACATAATTAATCATAACTTATTTGCATGTTAATCTGGGCTTCATTCTTCCCAAATTATTTTATCTCTAATTTTTTTTGCAAATAGCTAGACCTGTGCTCTCACTCCTTATAATACTTTACTAGGAATAATACCTAGTCACAAAATATGTGGCTTACGACAAGACCGTATTCTTTCATACTTGCGAAGGCTCACACTCGAAAATCAAGGTTCCATGGTCATTCATCATTTGGAATGATCTGATGCTTCCTCTGAAGATTCCAGGGAAGAATATTTCCTTGACTCTTTAACTTCTGGGCTTTCTAGTAACTCTTAACAGTCTTTGTTTTATGCTCAGACCAGTCTAATTTGTTTCCCTATCTTCACATAGCCTTTTTCTTTCTGGTTTTAGTTGTGTCTTCTAATCTCTCTCTCATACATGTATCAGTGGTTAGGTTTAGATCCTACCCTAATGCAAAGTTACCTCATTTTAAATTGATTACATCAGCTGGGAATGTAGCTTAGTGGCACAGCACCTGCCTGGCAAGTGTGAGGTTGTGAGCT